>VDFB02052995.1:0-31337 GCA_007258455.2 Sequoia sempervirens
ACAAAGAGCTTGATTTTTGGTGAAAAACCCATGTTTAATAAAACTATAAAAACAAATAAATAATAAAACCAAAATATATTAAAATTATATTTTTTGGATAGCTCGTTTTGAGGAATACCATCATCTAGTTGGGTCTATGAAGTCTCAACCACTTTCATCCTCAACTTGAGCTTCGAAGCACAAAATTCCTGACTATTTTGGTGCCAGAGGGTGAGAAGGTGGGAAAAGATGGGTTCAGGAAAACCAAGGGGGGTTCGCTCAAACCAGGGTTCATTCAAACCCCCTTTCAAAAATTGTTTTCTTTGTGTTTTTTGGCGGGAATGGTGGGACCTTGCATTTAATTGGCTCGCTAGAACCAGGGTTCATTCGAACCCTTTTTTGGTTCACTCTAACCAAAGGGTTCATTTGAACCCCAAAAACCAATTTTTTTGCATGGGGTCATTTTTGCAACTTTTCATTCCTCACTTGAATTGTAAACCACTTTTGTGGGTTTACCCCATGGGACACATACAGTTGAGTTCTTGTCCCTTTTCTTCTTTTATGGTCCTAGTAAAGAAGAAAGATGGGACAATGAGGATGTGTATAGATTACAGGGCATTCAACGAAAAGACCATCAAGAAAAGGTACCTAATACCCAAGATCAACGAGTTGTTGGATAAGCTACATGGTGCAGTATATTTTTCTAAGATATCTTCACTCTAGGTACCATCAAATCAGGGTCAAAGAGCAGGATGTTCATAAGACAACCTTCAAGTGTCACTACAGGCACTATGAGTTCTTAGTCATGCCCTTTGGCTTGACTAACGCACCTGCAACATTTCAGTCTTGCATGAACCACATTTTCAACAAATAGTTACACAAATATCTCGTGGAATTCTTTGATGACTTGCTCATTTATAGAAAAACTTGGGATGATCATCTTAACCAATTGGATGAGGTGTTGAGTATTATGGAGGAGCAGTCTTTGTATGCCAAGGCCTCAAAGTGTGAGTTTTTCCTTAAGGAGATATTGTATTTGGGGCATGTAATCAGTGCACAGGGTTGATAGGTCTACTAGGAGAAGATCCGGGCAATACTTGACTAGCCACCACCTAGGACACTTACAGAGCTGCAAGGGTTCTTTTGTTGTGGAGTTACCACAGGCATTTCATCAGAGGGTTTCTTAGTTGGGGGCATCATTGAAAGACCTTACGAAGAATAGAGAATTCAGTTGGTCTGAGGAGCCACAATGAGCTTTTGACAAGCTCAAAGAGGTGATGAGTGCTTTCCCTATGTTGGCACTTCCTAATTTCACACAACCATTTGTCCTTGAGTGTGATGCATCAAGGGAGGGCATAGGTGCAGTACTAATACAGAACAAACACCCGATTTCTTTCGAGAGCCACAAGTTTAGGGGAACTGAGATACTTTACTCCATCTATGATAAGGAGATGCTCACCATAATGCATGTATTGGTGAAGTTCAGGCAATATTTGGTTGGAGGTAAGTTTGTGGTGAGGATCGACCACAACAGCCTTCAGTATTTCTTGGAGCAGGAGGACTTGAATGAGAGACAACATAAATGGGTCAATAAAATACAAGCCTATGACTTTGACATAGAGTATATGAATGGGAAAAAGAATATTGTTGCAGATTCCCTTTCCTGAAAACCAACAGCTTGCTCACTCACAAAGATTTTAGCAGATTGGAAATCTCATCTTCTAGTAGAGTACTCCAAGAACAAGTTTGCATGTGAAGTGATAGATGGATAGGTATAAGATGATTGATACAAAGTTGTGGATGATATCATTTTCTATAAGGGTAGGATCTATTTGGTGTCATAATCAAAACTAAAGGAAAATATTCTACAAGCTTCATATGACACTCCCTTAGCAAACCATCAAAGCTACTTCAAAACACATAGACAAGTCAAAGAGAGGTTCTCTTGGAAAGGCCTCAAGGAGGATGTACTGAGGTATGTCAAGGAGTTTGTGACATGCCAACATAACAAGTTAGAGCATTCACATCCAATGGGTCTGTTGTAGCCTTTACCCATTCTAGAGCAGAAGTGGGAAAGCATTTCCATGGATTTCATCATCAGTCTAACCAAGGTTCATGGTAGGGACTGCATATATGTGGTTGTGGATTGTTTGATGAAATATGCTCACTTATTTGCTATATATTTGGAGTACAAGGTGCCTGAAGTGGCTGAATTATTTTTTAGAGAGGTTTTCAAGTTGCATGGACTACCAAGATTTATAGTGAGTTATAGGGATAGTAGGTTCCTAAGTGCTTTTTGGAAGGAGCTATTCAGGATGGCAGGGACGAAGTTAACTCTGAGCACGAGCTATCACCCTCAGACATACGGGTAGACTAAAATAGTGAATAAGTGGATTGATGGTACCTGTGTACTTACATTTTAGGGCAACAAAGAGTGTGGCTTAAGTGGTTACACCTAGGTGAACACTGTTATAATACCACTTATCACATGTCGATTGTGATGTCACCCTTTCATGCATTATACAAGTATGATGCACCCTCTTTTATGAGCTTGGATTTTGGGGAGAGCAGAGCTCCAAACGATAAGGATTGGATTCAAGAGAGTTAGGATTGTGATAGGTCGAATATATGCGTTAGAAAATGAGCAGCAAACTAAAGAGTGCAAATAAACACCAAAACAACCTACACCTCAAGATTAGCCTAAGTTGGAATCAACACAAGATAAAAGCAACAAATGGAACATTATACCTTGTCTCAAATCGATCCTTTGGTTGGCCCTTCGATCTTTGATGTGTATGGCCCTTGGATGGAAAGATATGCAAACTAGATAATGATATGAAGATGGATGGAAATGGATGAAAACATGAAAATGGCTAAGTATAGATTGATAAATAAAATTGCAAGAGTTTGGCTAGCAAAATGATCTCCCCTAAAATGAGAGAAAAGAGGGGGTATTTATAGGAATTTTGAGAATTCCTAGAAGAGATGGATGGCCAAGATTGAGCCACCAAATATCAAGATGTAGGGTTAAGGTGAGTTGAGAGCTCACAAGCCCTCATATCTTCACATGTGGCATGGGGAGAGGCTTAAGAAAGATAAGGTGGAGATGAGGTGGTAGGATAGTACATGACATGGAGGGGGGTACAAAGTACCTTGGGATTGGACAAGATCTCCTCATAAAGGAGGTCCTTGTACCCATGTGGGTGAGAGGACATGTGAGGAATTAAAAATTTCTCAAATATTCTCATGGGGAGATGGGAAAGAATAAAGAATAAAGAGAGGACATGTGGGAAGAAGTGAAGGAATTAAAAATTCATTTTGAGTGCATTGGGGGATTAAAAGTGAATTAAAAATTCACATGGGGAAGTGGAGTGCCTTGTCCAAAAGGAGAAAGCCTTTAATAAGGTTGACTTAAGGACACATGCCATAAATGGGAAGGGGATTAGGTTGGACTAACCATATGATTAAGGTTGTGCAAGTACTTAGTTAGATGGACTAATGACTTATTATAACCAAGTGGGAGATTATGGAGGATGTGACCCTAATGATGATTAGGTGTGTGCATATGTTAACCATAGTTAATTAGAGGAAGATGAAGAAGTTAAGATGGATTAGAGACCAACTTGCAAAAGTTGGAGGATGTGACAATGAGAGAGAAAGGAGGAATTAAAAAAATGAATTTTAATTCCAAAAGGGAAATATGACTAAATTAATTAAAATGGTGTATTTATTTAATTTAGGGGAGGAAGAGGGGTAAAGTATTTATTAAACTAAATACTTTATGAACCCTATGTAAGATGCAAGGTATTAATTAAACAAATGATTTAATTAATATTAACATAGGGGATAAGCAACTGGATGAATAAGGAGACGTCTTTGATCATACAGAAGTGGTCAAATTAGATGTCTACAAGGACATTTTGAAGGCTCTCAAGGATAATTTTTAGATGGCTCAGAATTAGCGAAAGACATATGCAAATAGGCACAGGGTTGAGAGAATCTTTGAAGTCAGGGATTTGCTTTTCCTTCATTTGCAGCCCTACAAACAGTCTTAGTTGAAGAAGAGCAGTGCAAAGAAGCTCAAGCCTCAATTTTATAGACCTTATAAGATCATCAAATGTTTTGGGGAGGTAACCTATGAGTTGGAACTATCGAAGAGTAGTAAGATTCATAATGTGTTTCATGTTTTGTTCCTCAAGAAGGCCCTTGGACAACAGGTGACTTCATCATTAAATTATTGTACTTGGATTCAAAATGCCAAATGTTAAATGAATGTTGAAGTGATAATGTTGCATACCTTGTCTTGAGTTAACATTGTAATGATATCGCACTCTGTGTGGCCTTGTGATGATTTCTGGTGATGTGTACTATTGCATATGTGTATTATGCATGTTAATCCATGGATATGTGTTTTGGATATTTGGTTGGTGGTTGCTTCACCATGTTGGGTTGTGTAGATTAATAGTGTACTCGGTTGTGTTGATTTTAGCATGGGTTGTTGTTTTTATGTTAAGATATGGAGTGGTTCAAAATTAGAACCATTGATTATGTGTGATTTTATGGAGTGTGTGCTAGGGGTACTTGCAGGCTTCCAGGAGTAAGCCTGACCCTAGGGGGGAGGATGTAATACCCCTCTGTTTTGCGTTCTGGCTGGACAGTGTGTCCTTGTTTGCTTTGATGTGCTTTTTGGTTATTGAGATGTTATATCATGTGTGTGCGATTTGATCGATAATTATAGAATGATAGTTTATTGGTGTGATGTGATGTATCTTATCTGATGCTTTATTTGACATGTTTTAAATTGGTGTAAGGATGATTAGTTATCATAACATGTTATTGCGTGAGATATTTGTTTATGATGGAATTGTTAGTCTATGATGAGTGTATTGGTGAAGGGGATGAGATTGTATCACTCGCTTGTGAGCGCCCTACGATTCCAAGATTTCCCTGTTCACGATGTGTTTTATTATATATATATATATATTTGCATGTTCGATATACTCTTTGCTCACAGGTTGACAGGTACAGGACATCAACTCCACCTGATTTCACAGGTTTGAGTGTGTCCATTGACCAACAGTAATTGATTGGGAGATAGTAGCTAGATTTTCTGTGCCAAGATATCACCCTAGTCATAAGCGTGTTGTCAGGTTGTTGTCGGGTTTAGTTGTTTTGATTTGGTTCATTCCTCCTTGGTTATTTATTTAATTCCATAGTATAAAGGTTATTAAATGGCTTTTGAAGTTAAAAATGATGATTGATTGTATCTATTTGTAATATTGGAAAAGTAGTTATTTATTAATTAATTTAATTTAATTAATAAAATAATCTAATCTTGAATTAGATATATTTTATTGACTAATTAAATTAATGGGGATAAATTAAATCAAATTAGTTGTTTGCCATAATGTGATATTTTGATTTAAAATAGCAAAAAAAATAGAAATATGCTTTAAATTTCACTTTTTGGAAATAAATTTGAGAAAGAATTCCTTTATAAAATTTTGAATTCTTTTTGTAAAAAGAAATTTATTTTAAGTGCATGAAATTCCATTTGGAAATTAAATTGTTTTTAAATTTTTAAAAAATGCAAATATCTCCAAATGTTCAATAAATTTAGTGGGTGGGATATTTTAGGGGTTTGACCAAAAAAATTGGGGAAAACTCTATTTGAGCATTTTCTATTTCATATAATTGGGAATTTTTAATTTTGGTGGAAAGTTTTTGTTGTGGCTAGATTTGGATTTTGAAGAAAAAGATTTGGAATCTCCTTTTGAGTTCTTCAAGCTTGGGAGAAAAAACCAAGTTCCCTCTTTGTGATTTTTGTTTTTCCATTTTGAAATAAGTTTCAATTCTTTGTTATGTTGTTTGAAAATCTTTAAAATGATGTTTAAATCCAATGAAAACCCATGAGAAATTGTTTTAAACTTGCAAACTTTGTGAAATTTGGGAAAGGAAATCAAAACAAGAATCCCACAATGGAAAAATTGAAGGAAAACCAAAATAAAATCTCCGTTCAAACTGAAAAATAAAAAATCAGATATGGGTTGTCAAATTTATTCTTTTGTTGCAAAATTATATTGTGCAAATGCATAGTTTGATTGGAAATGAAAATCTTGGTATATATTTATAAATATACCTATATATATATTTATATATATATACATACAAATATATTCATAAATATATTGTGCTTTTAATTTCTTTATGGGAAAATTTTTGGGTTTCAAAATTTCACACGAAATGACCTATTCAAAGAATGCAGGGGAGGGTTTTTATTTTTATAAATAAATGTTACAAAAAAAATTAAATAAACAAAAATTGAATTGGGGGGAGGGAGCGGGGGGGGGAGGGGTTCGTTGGGGGCTCACCCCATCGTCGTCCCCATGGGAGGCGTGTGGGGGAGCCGCGCCCAGTGCGCCCCACCACAGTCACGCCCATATGTGGGTTTGGTTGTGTTTAAACACAACCGCACCCACTATAAGGGAAGCGACTGTGTTTAAACACAGTCGGCCCATATGGGGGTTCGGCTGTGTGTAAACACAACTGCCCGACCTCTCAATTAGGGCACGCCTCCTAAGAATTTTGTGCCCTACTTTTTAATTTAATTTGATTCTTTTTTTTATAAAAAAATATAAATTAAAATATATATATATATAATATTTAATATTATATTTATATAATATTAAAATATTAATATGTTTTAACAATAATTATATATTTAATATATATATATATAATTGTATATACATTAAGTATATACGTTTATATGTATATTTAATATATGATTATATTTAAATATAGATTATCTCTAGATGATTATTGTCACGTTATAGAGGCAAAAGTGGATTTTAGATAATCAAATTTTTTATTTAAAAGTTGATTTTTTTTTTATAATCAAATGATTTATTTTTAAAAGTTGATTTTACAATCAAATGTCTTTATTTAAAAATTTATTTTGAATACTATGTATAATTGAGTAAAAAGGAATTAAATGATTAGATTTTAAATTCCTTAATATTGCCAATGCGAGTTGATTTATTTTGAGTATGAACAAATAATGCTAATTATTTAAATTGATTTCATGTACTATACCAGTGCTTGGCTTGGGTTTAGGAAACCCTAACATTAGTTTATTGAGTTGTCAGAAATTCTTTTTAAATGATGTTTTCATTCATTCTCGATGTTGGGAAAATGGGGTTATTTGTCTAGTAAGTCTTCCAGAGGAGTTCTCTAGGTTGGGATGTTTCATGTGGTGGTTCAATTTGTGAATCGCCTTGGGAAATGTGTAGAGTTGTATCATATTGTCTCACTCGGTTTTCACGAACGGGGATGGTTTGTGCCTCCTTTGGATTAGGAGTGGCTTATGTGGTTTGTGCCTCCTTTGGAAGGAGTGGATTATGTACTTTTGTTTCCTCCAATGTTTGGAGTGAGTTTCCTTTGTTTCATTGCCTCCTTGGATTGGAGAGGTTGTCTTATCTAGTTTACCCATTGGATTGTGGTTTTGTACCGTGTATGTTGTCGATAGGAGAGTGGCTCTTTGTGGGGATCTGACACACAAGGGGTGCCAAGGTAACTCATATAGGGTTTAAGTAAGTGATAACTTAAAAAGAATTAATGAAAAACTCTCAAACTAATTAAGATAATAAATGCCTCTCTCATGACTCATTCGCTTTTAAGGTTTGAGATGAGACGAGAAGCACAGTTTGTATGAGGGCCCAGTGGCTGGTAGAGTTGAGTGAGGGTAACCCAAGGTGGGGATTCGGTTGCCTAAGATAGTTGAGCCAGGGTAACTCATAGAAAATGTCGTGTGACACTCTCGCTATGTCAACCAGAAGTCAGTTTGTTGTACTGCGTAAATGATCATTGTTCTCTGGAAGCATTATAACCGTTGTGTTAAGTGATATTGTGATTGTATCCTTTTCAGTTCAGTTATGTTTTAGCCTATGTCTAGAGGTAGTTGGTCTTGTATAGGATTTCCTTGTTACTATCTCCTAGAATGGGGGGTGATCCTTCGAGTATCACATAGTTGGGTGGAACGTGCACCTTAATCCATTGGGTCGTCTTCTTATTCGTGTGGATGAGATTTCCAGTTGGAGAGCTCGTGGGATCTAGTACTTCATGATTTATTTTTTTCTGTTATTATTGTAAGTTTTTTTACCCCTCTTTGTATTGAGGTGGAAGTTGTAATTTGTAACCATGTTTATTGGATTTACCTCATTCAGGGAATGAGTGTTGTAATCTTATTGTAAAGTATATTATTAGAATCATGTGGTATTTCTTATGCCTTGATGTATTAATTATCATGTATGGAATGTATGAGTATTTATTTTGTTAAGTAATTAAATGTTATGTTTTTTTTAATTCATGTTCTTGATTGAGTTTTAAGTAATCTCGGTCTCGTAACCTTAGAGGTTGTTGGAAATGAGTGGTGAACTTTTATGTTATTTGTACTTAAACAAAAAAAAATTAGTATGTTTGAGTAGTTAATTGCAACTTCCTCTAGGGTTGTGTGGCGAGGCATTACAAGATCTTTCTAGAAGTACAAGGAGTTCTTTAAAAAGGCAAGAAGGAGTTCATTTATCTCATGCTTGAAGTTGTTTTCTCATTTCATTGAAGAGTTCTTTTGAAGTTTCTTTTGTCTGTGGGTTTGAAGACCCTAGGGCACTAGTTTTGGTAGTGAAACTATGTACGCTAGTTGGATATTGTTGAGGAAGCCATTCATGCTTTCTATAGGTGCATCATTGTAGATTAGTGAATCATTCTTAGAGTCAAATCTAGAAGAAATCAACATTTGCAAAGGTCACTGAGCAAGGGTTTGAGTATAGATTAAAATTCTTCCTTCAGACTGCTAGGGCATGATTTGTTATTTCCATCACTTGATCCTATCAAATATCCTCATATTAATGGAAGTCCATTGGATTTAACTGCATATTAAACCCTAGGCAGTTGGAGTTTATCATTATGAGTAGGATGTGGCTATAAAAGGGGTGTTTCTAGTGCAAGAAATCACTATGAGGGTCATATGGTGTTGTAGAAGTGATTTGGGTTGATAAGGATGACTTCTCAGTGTTTTTCCATCATCTTGGAGTTGTCTTCAGCAACTCATGGTACCTATACATCACAAATGAGCACTCTCAGGTTCATTTTGAAGTTGGATAGGCACTTATACCAGGTCTAATATTCATTATTATTGTCTAAATAACTGCTACCATAAATTTTGTATTGCTACAAGGTCTTTTTGTGCATTTATGTAGGGTTAAGATGATGAATATGCACCCAAAATATAGACTTTCATTTGTTGTAGTTTTGTTTCATGGAAATCTACTAGTTGCTTGGCATTCTAGGCTGGTATAAGGCTATAATCAATTTTTGAGCAGATATTGTATGCAAGTTTGTCATATTCTTGAGTCTACCGCCTTAATTCTGCTAGGGTTTAAGTGTGATATACCATTCTGAGCATATACCAGTCAATTAATACTTTCATAAATTGTTGCTTAAATTAATATCATCTGTCCAATCTGCTATTACTATATTGACAATGGAACTAAAGCATTTCTTGAACTTATAATATGCTGATAACTATTTTTGAGTGTTAAAACTATTATGCCTAGCATTGTACTAAGTTTTGTGACTCATTGTAGTTGGCCTGGAATTGTATTTCTAAATACTCATTATAAATTCAGTCCATTATTGTGCTTCATATTTGTATGAATCAAACCAAACAATGATAGGTCTAATATTGCATGTTATTATATTATGTTAATGTCTAATCAAGGCATTAAGAAAAAATAAAAAATAGATTCCTACTTATTTAGGAATTAGTTTGCATGCAAAGTGTTTGAAAAAATGTCAAACAACACAAATTGAAAAATTCAGGACAAATTAGGCAAGGGACTTTACAGCATAAGTTCATTAAATCATCCAATGACATCAATTATACACATTGAAACACTCAAGTTTTAATTTGATTCATTGTCTACATTTACTCGTGCTTAGGATTTTTAATCCTTCTCTTCTCACCCTTCCTTTTTATAATTTTTTATTGTTGTTAGAATAGGTTTAATTGTTGCAATTTTAGTTTTATTTTATATTTTTTTAGACTTAGGGTTTTATGATGTACAAAAATGATTAATTATTTTGTATAAAGGATATAAATTTAAATTTTTCCACACTATTTTTGTCTATAATAATCATGGTTTTCAAACTTGATTAGTTGTTGTAACTTTCAAAATTGTAATCTCTTTCAAATTATTGTAGAAAATAATCATGTTAGGATTTCATAAAGTAGCAAAAGATAAATTATTTCATATTATACAAAAAAAAAAAATACAAGTACATTTTCATCTTCCATGTTGTATAATTCTAATTTCAAAAGGTCATATTGTTGACATAAGGATTTAAATTAGATTTTCAATTCAAATTGATGCTGAAATTATTTGTGTAAAGTCTAAAAATATAAACTAAACTTTAAGTGAATTTATGTTCATGAATTTAAACTTTGATTAGATTCTAGAAGGGATTATTAGCTATGTATGACTAATTTCACCATGTTGAATCATTAGGCATTGTTTGTGACTCTTAGAATTCCACCTAAGCCCCTTGAATATGACCACCAAATTATTTCCTACTTAGATATTCCAAACAACCTTGTAATTACAAACCAAACAAAGAGTCTTGAGGTAAATTCCTTCCAAGGAGGGGAATAATTTTCATTATAACATATTGGTGTGGCAAAACACACATCAACAAGGAGAATTTAATGATCTTTTATTTTTTATAAAGGATACATTGTAGGAAATTATGTGAAGTTCATCATTAGATATTAAAGAGTGTTTTCCTTGGTATGAGAGTTTATAAGTATTGGTGATAGTTTATCTTCAATATGGAAGTTTAAATGAAATATGCATAGTCTAACCTAGATCAAATCAAATACATACAAACCTCAAAAAATCAAGTATAGTATGTGTATTTGTTGATAGCCTTGATGTGGTTGCTCATGACTCCAATAACATGATGCTATGATCAAGATGATTCAATAGAAATTTCAACAGAATAAAATTATCATAGAAGAGATTGATGCAAATGGGATGGAAGGTCTCTCATTTATAGAATTTCCATGAGAGAAATCAAGGGAAAAGATGCATTGAGTGATGGATGGCTAGGATTGAATGAGAAGTAGGGTTTGGATTAAAGTTGTATTCATGCAACAAGTGCCACATGGGGGATAAGATCTAGGTTTATGATTAGGATTAGGGAAACATCCTTAAGTGGATGGCTAAGATTAAGAGGTGGATATTAAATGAATGGATGAGATGGAAAGTTAGTTTGAATTTTAGCTAGGTGTCTAGGTTCAATGATTCTAGACAAGGGGTTAGTTAGACATGTGAAGGGGACACTTATCACTGATGACAAATTTAGATTATGATCCATGTGAACAAGATGGAGGGCTAGGATTAAATGGATAAGGAAAAGGGGTAAAAGTGAATTAAATAGTGGAGGTAAAGGGTTATGGGAATTAATTAATTTAGTTGGAGGATTTGGGATAAGGCTAGATTTAATTAAATAAATATTAAATTTATTGAATTAAAGGTGAAGGATAAGGGAAAAGGTTAAATTAAATAAATAAATAATAAATATTTATTTAATTAAAGGTGAGGGATAAGGGAAAGGGTTAAATAAATTAAATAAATAATAAATATTTAATTAATGAAATAAAGTCAAGTTTGGTTAGGTTAAGGTCACATTTCAAGTGTCTACACTATTATGGCATGAATTCTATTTATTTTCCATGATTTTTTATAGAAAGATGACATACTTGACTAATCATTTATTTAGAACGGGAAATTAAATATGATGAAGAGAAAAATCAAGCCTCATTCACAAACTCACAACAACATACACTGTAACTCATTAAATATTTCAAATAAGACAAAAATCTACAAATAGAGCCTTCAACTTCTCATTCAAACTCTCATGTTTTACATAGAAATCAATTCCAAACTGAAATTACATTTTTGCATCCAAATGGGCTGATGCAAACCATCTAAAATATGATGTAAATCGGAAAAACAACAACAAAAATCAAATACAAATTGATTTTCTTCAAATCAGCTTCCTTTACAAGACTCTAGCTCTTGTAACCTGCAAATTGTCATGTGCAACCTTGCTACAATAAAACCTATGTAACCCCATCTATATGTTGTTGCAACTTCATCTTCATACCTGCAAATTCATGGTGTTTTGGTCTTCTCCCCAATGGCTACAACCCAAGTCTCCCTCTTCAAATTTCTGGCATCAAGAACCCCCCTCAAAATTGATAAAAATCAAGCCTTTTCAAGAAAGACCTTCGTTATTTTCCTGTAACTCCTAAATGCTACACCTAATCCAAGAAGATGCTCAATAAATGTAATAATGAAAGTATTAAATGATAAAAGCATCTTTGAACCCACTTTTGAAAATTTCTAATTCAAGAAGTCAAATTGATTTTAACACTCCAATCCAGTAGACCCCATAATAGAAAAAGCTATTCATAAAAACTTGTAACCCCCCAAAAATCAACATCCATTCTACTTTTTTTTCATTTTTCAAATTTTCCAAATCACCTCCACCATTATCTCCCACTCAAAATTTGCAATATGAAATAGACTAATAATTTAATATAAATTATTTAATCCTTAATATTGCATTGTATTCACATACTAATATTATTCTAAAAATAAAAAATAATAAAATAAAATACTCCTCTTTTTTTTGGTTGATACTGATTGCTCTTAGACCCCAGGATGCTCCTGCATCAAACACCCAGGGTAGGAAAATTTTGTGAATCTAGATTCACAAAATAGAGTTGAGTGGTAGTACCACCCTTTAAGATTGCAAGCAATCTTCAACAAACTCCATCACTAAAACTGGTACCTTTGATTTGTTCTTCTTTCTCCTCTTCCAACACCTAGTTGGAACAAGTATCCTTCTCCTCTGACCATTCTTCTCTGCACTCAACATCTTCAATGTGGAATTCGCTCCACCATAAACCAACTCCACCAAAAACAACTCACACTCTCTTCCAATATTGTGGGATTCAACCCACTATAATTCGACCACCTCCACCAAAATGCACCTGCACTAAACTTTGCAAGACCAAACAAAGCTTCTATATACCAAAAACCACTAGCAAACTTTGTTTGAACCAACTTATCCAAAATATGCAAATCGTCATTTTTCTCAAATTTAATAAAAAATGAATCAATCTTATCCTCTATTGCAATTCTTTTATCTACAAAAAACACACTCTCATCTTCATCATAAAAAATGAAAAATATTGTTTATTACCTCTTTCTCTACAACCTTTTTCTCACCACTATCAACTGTCATATCTTTTTCACCTTCACTCTCAGCTACACCTTCACTTTCTAATAATTTCAAGTCCTCCAAAGGGCATTCATCCATTGCTGCAACTTTTCCTCCTTCAAAGAGGCATGTATCAGCTACAACCTCTTTCTTTTCATCATCTTCTTCTATAATTTCTCCTTCAAATAATTTTTCTAATTTTCTTATCTCCCCCTTCAATAGGAGACTATCTTCTTCTTCATCACTCCCTTTGTCAAATCTAGGACTATAAAAATCCATTATCTCACCCAAGCATACTGTTGCAACATCATTTTCCTCTTGTATTTTTGCACTTTCTTTTTGTTTCTTGTCCTCTTCTATAGTCTCATCATCTTCCTTCACGCTATCCTTAAAACCTACTTCTACAATATTTTCTCCTTCTTGTTCAGCTGCATACACAATTATGAAAAACTTCTTTCCTTTCGTCTTTGTTATTTTGTCAAACACTTGCCACACACTCTCAAACTTCAACCTCTCAAGTATAGACTGACTCACACTCGGCGATCTATCTACACACAAATCACACACATTCTACCCCTAGGTCTTGGTGCAAACTACCTCACGTTCGGCACTCTACCTACACACTTAGGAACTCCTGCTCTGATACCACTAATGAAGAGAAAAATCAAGCCTCATTCACAAACTCACAACAACATACAATGTAACTCATTAAATATTTCAAATAAGACAAAAATATATAAATAGAGCCTTCAACTTCTCATTCAAACTCTCATGTTTTACATAGAAATCAATTCCAAACTGAAATTACATTTTTGCAGCCATATGGGTTGATGCAACCCATCTAAAATATGATGTAAATCAGAAAAACAACAACAAAAATCAAATACAAATTGATTTCTTCAACTCAACTTCCTTTACAAGATTCTAGCTCTTGTAACCTGCAAATTGTCATGTGCAACCTTGTTGCAATAAAACCTCTGTAACCCCATCTATATGTTGCTGCAACTTCATCTTCATACCTTCAAATTCATGGTGTTTTTTTCTTCTCTCCAATGGCTACACCCCAAGCCTTCCTCTTCAAATTTTTGGCATCAAGAACCCCCCCTCAAAATTGCTAAAAATCAAGCCTTTTCAAGAAAGACCTCCATCATTTTCCTGTAACTCCCAAATGCTACACCCAATCCAAGAAGATGCTTAATAAATGTAATAATGAAATTATTAAATGATAAAAGCATCTTTGAACCCACTTTTTAAAAATTCTAATTCAAGAAGTCAAATTGATTTTTCCACTCCAATCCACTAGACCTCGGAAAAAAGAAGCTATAATCACAATCTTAGGCACCCAACTTTTTGAATGCTTTTATGAGGTGAAATAAAATAATTCATAAAAATGTGTAACCCTCCAAAATCCCACACCCATTCTTCTTCTTTTTTTCATTTTTCAAATTTTCTAAATCACCTCCACCATTATCTCACACTCAAAATTTGCAATATGAAATAGACTAATAATTTAATATAAATTATTTAAGCCTTAATATTGCATTTTATTCACATAATAATATTATTCCAAAAATAAAAATAATAAAATAAAATACTCCTCTTTTTTTTGGTTGATATTGATTGCTCTTACACCCCAAGATGCTCCTACATCAAAATAGAGTACATAGAGAAGTAATTATTGATATGATAAAGTTGGTACAACAATTTTCTCAACTTGCAATGACAATGGTTGAATGGTTTAAATTCCTCAACTATCTTTTCAAACATGGTTCAATAACTAGGTTAAGGATAAAATAAATTTCACTGCCTTAAAATTTTTTAAGTCAAAGTTAAGAAATAAAAGTGAAAAAAAATTGAAGAAATTTTTAACCTCTATGCAACTAGATTTTTTTTTTTTAAATCATTTGGTAGAGTTATTGTAATTTGAAAGTCTATTTTTGAAAGAAAAGATGTAACAATTTTTTTATAATAGCTAGGTGGAGACCAAGCAAGTGATTTGAAAAGGATTTTAGAGAAGCTAGTTCCACACCAATTGAAGAAGAGGAAGGTGTTTCTCAACTAATGCCCAATACAAACAATCTTGATATTTGGAAAATTACTAGTTTTTATTAATAAACTAAGTTTTGGTTAGTTTCTTTATGGTCAAAATAGATTTATATGTGAATAGAGTTTAAAATATAGATGTCATTTTTGTAATTGCCTCTACCAATTATATAAATAGTCTATTCATAGATTGCAAGGTGGTGGTGTCATTTAGTTTCAATTTCTTCATTCCTTTATTTAGCCAACACAGTCTTTCTTATAAAATAAGTCAACATAATTACTCTAATGTAAATATTTGTGTACGTATGTTTATGTTCATGGATTTAATTAATCAACTAGTTTTTAGGAAAATTTTAGGCCAAAAGGCCATTCCATTGCATACAAAAGTACCAAAACCCCATATATAAAAATTCAAGAAAATTTGAGGCATATGTTTTTGGTTGTATGGTTGTACGAATCTCCATAGGTCATACCACATAACTTTGTTATTATTATTTTTTAAATGAAGGTTTATAAACATCATGATTATCCAACAATTAATGGTTAATGGCTAGCTACTAGTGGATTAGCTTCCTAACATTCATTTCAACACCACCAACAACCCACACATACTCTTCCACTACTAGTGGCTCAACCAACCTTTGTCTCCATTCCTCTAGACTACTACCAAAGTGGCTCAATCGAAATCATTACTTGTGTTCTACCCCTCTACCACCATTCTTCCACCATAGAGCTACCTCAATTGGGGATGACATTGGTCTATTACCTAGGTTTCACCAACCATCTTCCTCCCCTTCATTGCTCTTTTATAATTTTAAGGAAAACTTTAGAAGGTATGTTTTTAGCCATCTGAAGGAGTTTTTCAAATAAACATTTTATTTAGGATTGAATCCCCATTGGTCTATTACCTAGGTTTCACCAACCATCTTCCTCCCCTTCATTGCTCTTTTATAATTTTAAGGAAAACTTTAGAAGGTATGTTTTTAGCCATCTGAAGGAATTTTTCAAATAAATATTTTATTTAGGATTGAAGTTTATGTTTTTCATACTAGTGTAAGTGGTTTTTTTGTTTGATTCTTCTATTTTCTAGAATTTATAATATTCTTAAAAATTCCACTACTAATTCATGTTTATGGAACTTCGGTCACTTATAAATTTCACAAACAAGCTCCTTTTTGGGTTATTTTTTTTAGTTGGTAATTTTCAAAGCTCTACATAGTGGTGATTTTTGTGTTCTTATCTTATAAGCACATATTAATTTCATCATTTTGGCCACCTATACATTATAAAAATTGATTAAATCTAGAATAATGCATTGAAATTGTCCTAACATAAAGTGCCAAAAATTGTACTTGATAGGGGTCATATTAGTAATTACAAGTGATCAAATTGAATAATTTGGGCTGTTTGTTAATGCACACATACATGAATTATAAAGTGTCAACTTTATGTATTAGTCAATGGGGGGCTTATACATATGCATTTTATAATTATAAAATAAGATTTAAAGTTTTATTTTGGATATTTTTCATTGTGGATTTTGGTATTAAAATTTATCCTTTTTTTGTCAAGCTAAAATAAAAGAATTATTTATATTGGAAACAAAGGATAAAAGTTCACTACATTTTATTAGGATCTATTGCCTATCTCCTTGGACTCATTCCTAAACTAAGTGACTATGACATAAGTGTGCATGATTTAACAACTATGGCATGGTCTATAGAATAATATGTCTCCTTTTTTAGGATATTTTATATCAACTTGATTACACTAAGTCCCCTTTCACTACATGGAAATTCATCTAATGGTTTTATGGAGACATTAATTCTCCATTTGAGAGTGATGCTTCCTTGGAGAAACTTTCACACATTGACAATATTATTACCAATCCTTCCCCTCCTCTCCATACCCCATCTATAGTCAAGGATATCATTGTTGTACCTATTTCTACTTTAAAATTTAGAGCTTCAAGAGAGAGAGAGAGAGACTTAGTGATTTATTTTGGTAGGATTATACGTATCTTTTATTCATTTCATTAGGAAAATTTCTTACCATACATATCTTCCTTATTTGTAGATTCCCATTTCTAATCTAGATGACACCATCAAGGAATTGGATTTCCTCTTGTAGCATATTCCTATATTACTTATTCATTCATCAAATTTTAAAGTTTATTCTTTGAGAGCTTCTAATATATTTTTGTAATAGAGTTATTTATATCTACAAGATCCACTTCATCGGGATGTCTACTTAATAGAAACTTCACATTCATTTGTAAAAACTCACTTTTTATGTCTTGATGATATTATTGAGGATATTGTTTTCTCTTTAAGGATAGTTCATATCAAGATACATCATCTCCCATTCTAGATCCTCTTATTCTCTCTCTACCACCTCATGCTACTCACTTAACACATCTTGATTCACATTGGTCTCTAGGTCTCATAATTCAATACTTGTCATTCTCAAATCTTATATCCATGCATAGTCACAGTTCAACATCAACATTGAGATACATGAGTAATTTCTAAATCCATACATTTTTTATTCCTTTCTACATTCAACTTGAGTGAGAATTCATTAATTTGACAACTTGATTTTATTTCTTCCAAAATTAAGATGCATCAATTCTCAGATGTTTGATTTTTAGCGAATTTGGGTGTGTTTCCCATGAAACCTTGAGTAAAGTAGATGGAATTTCAATGAATTTTTATGTAAATTTGAATTTTGAAAAAAATTTAGTCAGGAATATGAAAATTTTGAGTATGCAAAAATTCAAGAAAAATCCCTAACTAAACCTAGTTGCATAAATAGAAAAAAACCTAATCAAAGGTAATTTGATAAGAAAATGAGTAATTGGAGAAATCCTAATGAGCAGATATAGTGACTAAGAGAGAAAATACATGAAGCACGAGTTTAAAGGAATATCCCTACCTTCTCCAATCACTCCCATAGGTGGTGTTATTTTAGACGTAGACTTAGGGCACAAGAGTATGGATGATTTTCACATGAGAACGACAACTGTCTCTAATGCAGGAGTGTCACTTGGCTTGTTTTATGCTCATTTTGATGTTAGGAGTCTTTTTTGAATCATTGTAGACCTTAGGAGGTCCATTGGGATCATGTCCAATGGTTTAGGTTGTTTAAGTCGGCCTAGAAATTCAAATTTTGCTTTTCCTACCAAAATGTAAATTTGAATTTTTTAGGTGATTTTTGGCTTGTTGAAGGTTAGGGTTTGTTCCTCAGTTGTAGTTTTAGGTTGGTTGCATCTAATAAGGTCTTAGAAGACCATTACTGACCTTATAAGGTCCTTTTTCATGTTTTTTTTTCATGTCTATGTTGTAAAAGTGCATATTTTGCAAGTTTAAGGAAAAAAGACACTAGGTTACATTAGGTTTTTGATGCAAAAGACACACATATTTGAATTGTAACTATTCTTGATGTTAATTGACATGGAATGAATGAAAGAGAATGCTCCAAGAAGCTAGAAAGGAGTTTTTGGATGAAAATACCCTATTTTTTCACCATTTTAGACAATTTTCTGCAATTATAGTCTAAAAATAGCCTTATATGGCCTTGTACGGAGCCATGTTAGGTCTAAGAATGGATGGTTTTTTAGTGCCTTGTTTTTAGGTTTAAATTATTTTGGTTTCATTAAATTTCATGAAGTTTTGAACAAGATTTAGCAAAAATACTATTGACTGCCCTGTCATAGAGTTAGGGTTTCCAGCGAGGGAAAAAAAATCATATTTTTTTTTAACCAGTGAAAATTGATGAAACTTGAAGGAAATATTCATCAAGTTGTAGGGTAGGCCTCTACCAAAGGAAAAGTCACAAAGCAATCATATGTGTTAGTTATGCAATGTTGTGTATGTTCTTTGTTCAAAAGACTGTCAAAAACCCTAGGTGGTTAAGGGTTTAGTGCAAATTTCATTTGTTTTGAGTTCCCCATAGCATTGTAAGGTTTGAAGAGACCATCTAGAGTGTAATGAAGGTGAAAAAAGCCTAAGAAGGAAAAGAGTGAGTGTTGATGTTATGAATACCCAATTAGGACTTTCTTGAGGGTTTGTGCCTAGAGAAGGAAAGTTTGTAGAATTCTTGCAAAGGTAGGGTTGTAACACCTTCGATAGATTCAATCAAATTTGAAAACACTTGTTCTTGTATTTTTTTATCCCATTACATCATTATTGGTATCTGAGCTAGAGTAAGTCAAGAAGGTTAAGCCAAGAAAACCAATACAAGGGTTAACAATACAAAAGGAGAAAGATGCCTCCAAGACTCAACACTGCTAAAAGGGTGGAAGAAAGAATAGAAGCACAATTGGGAGAAGCCCTTGCTAGAGAAATGATGGAAATGCGAGTCAATTTGGATACAAGACTCAATACAGTGGAAGCTAACCAAAGAAGAGGAGTGGTTACAAGGGATATGAGTAACCAAGAACTGGGGGATGAAGCACCACAAGAAGAACCTCAAGAAGAGAGGGATGTTGATGATGTGAGGATGGAAATATTGTTGAAGGCATTCAAGGGTGAAGGAATCAAGGTGAAGATGGAACTTCTAGTATATACAGGTAGTTTGAATGGTGAATAACTCCTTGATTGGATAGGGGAGTTGGACAATTACTTTGAGTTTCAGGAGATACTTGAAGAGCAGCAAGTAAATTTTTCCAAGACCAAGTTGAAAGGTCATGCATCCCTATGGTGGGATTATCTTCAAGAAGAAAGGAGAAAGAAAGGAAAATCCAAGATTACTTCTTGGGATAGGATGATTGCCAAGTTGAAGGGAAAATTCATGCCTATTGACTACATGACTCATTTGTATAGGCATTGGTGCTTAAAATGAAGTTATTTTGCAATATGGGTTAAAATGAATGATTTTTTGATGTGCTTGCTTTGCTTATGTATGCTTGTAGTGCATATCCACTCCCCTTGCACTTTGTGTGATCTTGGGTGAAGAGAAACACTCAAGCATATGAACTTTCTTTTTTTGGTCACCCTAAGAACTTGCTATGTATCCTCTCTCCTTGCACTTCATGTGGTCTTGGTGAAGAGAAATAGTATTTTTCTTATTATGAGAGGGCCTACTAATGAGATACATCCCGCAATGGATAACTCATCTAAGTGACTCTCGATCAAAGAACGTTTACCAAAGGGCTATATAAAGGTTTCCAACATGAAAAATAGCAGCTTCAACCTGCGGCGAGATGACATACTACACCTAATCCAACTTCATACATATGGGCCAAAAGGGAATAGTTTAATACCTTAAGTGGCCACAAGTGGGAATGCATCTCGGTTTTTTCGGTTTGTTTTCATTAAAAACCTTTGTGTAGTGGCCAACCTTGTCTTTTCGAAGCATTCTTTAAAGTGGTGCATTGGAATTTACTTTCAAGAAGTTACTTACCAAGTCCAATTTATGGTTTAGGCATAAAATCTTAAAGAGAATGGACTCTTTTTCTTTTGTTCCCTCCATAAGTTTCATGTAAAATCATCCCTTCAAGGCATGAGGTAATCCTACAAAGAGGAACGTACCCACTTGAGCTAGGATTGTTATTGCTTGTTGAGTTAGTTTGAAACATCAGCATGTTCATCAAATTTCAAACCCTTTGGACTTAGTGTGAATACCTTTGAAAATTCCTATATTATTGCTTGTCCCTAAGGATTTTATATTTAGAGGCTTCTAAATATCTGGACTTATATCTTAATTCACACTTTCCAAAGTCAACATAGGGAACTATGTCCTTAGCTTCTTGATTTTCACATATTGGACTTTGTGGAATGAAGGTTTCTTAGACATAGACATTTTAGTTTGAAATTAATTAAGACTTCTCGATGTGGTAAAAGAAATCTCACTAAATCAAAGTTTGAAATCAAATGAACACACCACATATTGGGCTTATTCTTGAAACACGTTGACCCCCAAGCAACAAAGTGAAAGTTTTCAAAATAAATTAAACAAACATCAGCATGTTCATCAAATTTCAAACCCTTTGGACTTAGTGTGAATACCTTTGAAATTCCTATATTATTGCTTGTCCCTAAGGATTTTATCTTTAGAGGCTTCTAAATATCTGGGCTTATATCTTAATTCACACTTTCCAAAGTCAACATAGGGAACTATGGCCTTAGCTTCTTGATTTTCACATATTGGACTTTGTGGAATGAAGGTTTCTTAGACATAGACATTTTAGTTTGAAATTAATTAAGACTTCTCGATGTGGTAAAAGAAATCTCACTAAATCAAAGTTTGAAATCAAATGAACACACCACATATTGGGCTTATTCTTGAAACAAGTTGAACCCCAAGCAACAAAGTGAAATAAGGAAAGTATTGCTAACATTACATCAAAGTGTCATTATCCAACAAACATTGAGTCCAAGTTCTATTATCAAAACATTGAGTTCTTAAGGTTTTATCACTTTAGAGGTAAAGAATGTTTTTCACTATCTTGGTCTTGTAAAAACAAAGGTTCCTTTTAGGTTAACACATTTTGGGTCAAACATTTCATCCATCTTCACACATTTTACATCCCACTTCACAAACAACTTTAGAAACTTTTGGACACATTAAACATTTATACTTAGGCTATCATCAAACCAATCCCCTAACTTGGCTATTTGTGTGTAAATGAATCCTTTTCCATACACTTAGTTAAGTTAGTCATCATCCTTTTGAACTAGTCTATCTTTCTATCACAAGTCTACCTTTAGATTTACAAGTTCAATAGCACCTTTTTATCCAAGACATCCAAAACATCAAACCTTTAAGTCTAAAAGTGTTGTCCAAAAGTTCAGAAAGTTCATCCCCCATATCATTCACCCTTTTCATCATCCACTCACATTATTGGTCCTAAACACCTTAGAGGTTCACTTTTGTAGCAAGATCAAAACACAAGAGATATATGGAGAAAAACCAAAATTTATCTACCATGAGTGACACAAACCAACAAAGCCTTGGAATGAATGAGCTTAATCCTAGAGGTTTCACAATTCCACCATACAATCCATACATGGGGTCATCATATCCTACAAACTACAATGACACAACAAATGTGGGTATTCCAAATCAAAAATTTGGAACATCTTGTCACATGATACATTTAAATCAATGTCAAAACTTACCAATCTATCAACCAAATGGTCAAAGAATGATTCTTCATCAAAACAGTGTTAGCTCACCAAGTAAATACATGTCAAACATGAACATACCAAATGTAAACATATCAAATATGAACATGTAAAATCCACACATGGTGTACTATGGGATAGATACATTCACACCTCAAAACATCATTCAACATCAACTGCATCCTCAAAAAACATACCAAAATCAACTACATCAAGGGTTTCAAAATCAATATCAAGATCAATATCTACAACATCAAATTTCCCTAAATTCACTTACCAAGATAGTTGATACACTTCTCCAACAAAATTCTCCACCTCCAAATCAATACACTCTTTGTCAAAATCATCAAAACATTGGCATGTATCCACAACATCAACCAACACATCTCCAACATCAAGATATTGGATATCAAGAAGGACAACATCAACAACAAGATCTATCCCTACAACAACACGATCAATCAAAACAAGATCAAACACAACAAGCACAAGCTTCACAAGATAACAACACCACTACCAAAAGTGAATACGCTTCTTTAGGGGAGCCAATAGAATTAGCATTAAACAAGCTAGTCCATGCTAAACTTATCAATCTTTAAGAGTAAATAAATGGGGGTGAACCTAGCTTCAAGTTCTCATGGTATGATAATAATTATTATTGTGAATATCATAGCATAAAAGGTCATGAAACATCAGACTGTATCAAACACAAGAACCTCATCCAAGACCTCGTTGATCAAGGAACAATAACTGTTGACAACAATGATCAAGATTCAATCTTAGATGATCATATTGACAATTTCTCTACCTCATCCAATGAGAAAATCAACATACCTCAAGATTCACTTCATAATCATAATCAAAATCCCTCACCAATATCTAACAATGATCCATTTCAAGAAATCTTAACATCATTTGATCTCATGGTTGAATACATTGACAAGGTTTCTACCACAATTGTTAAGGATAAAATTCAAGATTCATCTACCAATGATCATATTGGTGATGTCTCTACATCACCCAACGAGTTAGATGGAATACCTCAAGAATTGATTCCAAAGCATGATCAACATCTTCACCAAAGTCTAGCAATGGTCCTTTCCAAGACATATTGGCATCATTTGACCTCATGGTTCTTGATATTGAATAAATCCTTAATTCCACACTTAATCTAAATTCACTTGAAGACCAAGAAAATATTGAGACAATACCCATACATATTGAAGACATTCAGGAACCCTTTGCAAACAATCCATCCTTTGAAATTGACCCATGTCAAGAACATGAATCAAATCATATTGAAGATAGCACACTATACAAATTCAAGATCAAGGATGCATATCTCCAAGATACTACCATGATCTAATGGGTATTCTCCAATCCATACAAGATGATGCAAATAATGATCATATTCATATATCATGTACTTCTCCATCTACCCATGAGATGCTTACTCCTAATGAACATGTAGATGATCTTCATCCAAACAAGAGTCTCATACTCTTGATATCATTACCAAGGAACAAGAGTCTCCTACTCTCAAAATCTTTACACATGATTGAGGCATAGCAGAATCCATAGACTTATCAAAAATTGATCATGAAGAAGACCTCTACATGGATGGTAAATCAAAAACATCTTTTGAAGAGCAAGCAAAAATGGATCATGAGTAAGACTCCTATAGGGATTGTAAAGCATCAACACCTTTTGAAGAAGCATTAAAATCAGACAAATCCTCCATACAAATTGAAGAAAGTGAGTATGAGGATATCAAGCATTATCAAAAATCAAAAAAGCTAATCAATCTTGAGCAACAAGGAAATGATTTTTCAGTAGTTGAATCAAATCATGTCAATAATAATCCCATAATATTGGGGGTAACTTTATCTAGCGCAAACACCAACATGGGGAGCATGAAGATTCCTTATGATGAAATGGCTACCAAGACTCCAACCATTCATATCATGAATTGTTGTCCATGCATCTTTCCACCCACTAATTGGGACCAACCACAAGAAAGAGGTCTATATCAAAGAAAAGAGTAAATTATTAAAGCAAAAGAATCAATAAATAAAAATGAACAAGAAAAATTCAAATGGATACCAAAGAAAAATAAAGAAAATCATCCCTATCACACTCCATTAGTAAAAGAAAATATGGGGAAAAATCAAAAAGGGAAGTTCATCCATCAAAATTGTCCATCGATACAAAAGAAAGCTTCAAGAGTGACCTACAAGGTATATCAAGAATTTGGTCCCAATCAAATCTCCATATCCACCCATCATTTCTCATCATCCCAAGTTTGGAGAATCAATGATTCCAAACTGTCAACCAATCCATCTTCATCTTGTATCCCTCAAAGAATTCCACCATCTACTTCAATATCCATGGTATCCAACTCTCATATTGACCGTCTGTTGGCAGTAAATCTTTATCATAAGGACTCTAAGGGCACTCTATCATGATGTGCACATCTAGGTAAGGTTGAATCTGATATTGAAAAAGTAGATAAGAGAATCTAGGGGTTACATTCACACACTTGTATCCTAAAAAAATAGCTTCTTCAAGAAGGATATCATTGGCACGTTATGACAATAGCCTCTCATCAGCACCACTAGGTGGTTCAACATGACCATAAACTTTCAAAAAATCAAAAAAATAAAAAAATCAAGAAAATATTCAAGAGAAAAATCATCCTCTAGTCAAGACCGCTTTGGTGGCAATATGGACAAGTACCATGATGAAAACCAGGAAAATAGGCATCATGAGTAGAATTGAGCATCTATGTGCACCATTTTAGGTGGAAGCATTTGATCCCATCCATAATAAATCCTACATTCCATTCATCTTATCCATAATAAATCCATGATTCATTATCCAATCCATTTCCATCCAATCTAACTTATCTTGATCTTGGAAAAGGTTTGGTATGTACTTCACACTTGCTTAGGGTAAACATCATGACATGGGTCACTCTCATTGATCCTATCCTAACCAGCATTATCTGAGCCATGAGACATTTTCCAAAGAGGAATACTCTATCCAAACATGTTATCCTATCACAAGATAATCATTGGCATCCTTCGCATACCTATCCATCAATCCATTCATTTATCCATGCATCCACCCATATCATTCCATACATTGCTAGACAATGGGGGTAGATACTTACATCTTGCTTCGAGAATAAATCTTGACCTATATCCTATAACTTATTTGGTGATCTAAATATTTTCTAACACATAAAAAAAATTGGTCAAATCATTTGTAAGAAAAATCCAAATCACTAGCCCATGGCACATTTTGACGAGAAGATTTTCCTTATCAATCTCTATCTTTTATCAATCCAAACAATCAATATCGATTGCATCTACCTTGCACTTCAAAAATCACATCAAATCATTCCAATATATTTTTTTCCACGCCTAGCTTCAAATATTGATCTATCTTATCTAATCAATCCATCATCATCTTGGGATATATCATTTCCTAATTCTTGTGTTGTTCAACATTATCCTGGCATTGTTGTGCATCCTCAACAATGTTATCACTATCGGTAATCTATCAATCAAATCAATCAATCCTAGCTTGGTTTTTAAAAAAATCCAAAACAAATCACTGATATCACCACATATCCACATACACTAGTCAACATTGTGTGAAAATTCCAAAACATCCAAATCACATCAAAATCCCTAAACAGGTCAAAATATCAAAAAATCAAAAATATTACCTTATCGAACTACGAGTCTCTAAGCTTGAACATAGGAAATTCCATCACTAATCTACCCCTAAGACACCCTAGGTCATTCCTTTAGGAGTTTGTCATAATAAACTGGCAATCCATCAAGTGTTCATATCTCATCAATAAATGATTACTAGTCAAGGTTAGTTCAACTGCATTGTCTCTGAGAGACAAGGGCATCACTGATGTGCCCCCAAGGCCCTAGGTCAATCCATTTTAGGTCTTGGTCAAAATTGAGAAAACCCAAGACATTTAAAACTTGAAAACTCCTTAATAGCCTCAAAATAATCAAAAACCTAAACATTCACATAAACATTCAAAAAGACCAAAAACAGCCTCAAAAACATTAGAAAATGTCAAAAACATTGAAATATTCCAAAAAAATCCAAAACCACCCATCCCATCTCGCTTTCACTCACAATAAAATTTCATCCATAATAAATTGATTGTCACACTCACCTTTGGTAACACAAACAGAAAACAAGTACAACAATCAGTAAAAGTAGAACCTTTAAATGCAACACAATAATCGAAATCTTGATCATTATCAAACATGTCAATCAAACCTTATATCAATGATCTTTCAAACAACCTATCAACCTTCCACCATCCACTAACATGTCCTAGGATGCATCCTTCCTACAATGGGAATTATCTTTAGCAATCACTTTGGATACTATCCTAAAATAAAACACACCTTTTGGCAAGAGATATAAACAACATTGACTGTTTGTTCATTTTGATCTTGTCTTATGATTTATCTTGTTGACCCATTTCAAGGACCTATTGATGATGTCTAAACTATTTAGAGAGAAATTAATAGGGCATCGATAATTATATTTCATTTATTGTGCTTGTGGGATGTTCTTGTAAAATAAATTTTGCGAATACTTGCTTTGTTGTGTGTAAGGAGGCCATTTTGAATAGATTGTTGACTATTGTGTATGCTTTGGTTTGAAATATTATAAACTTCTAAACTACATTCCAAAAAGGTTTTCATATGTCAAGGTGTGAATAAGGAATATCCTATATGTTTGCAGAGTCAAAGTCCATCGCACTAGATACAATGCCACCCTAGTCATCAATACCTTGATGCATCGTGTCTACATGTTATATCAAAAATAAGGAATGATGAAGTATCCCAATCCTTGAAATGAGAATCATCACTTTGATCACCATATCTAATAAAGTCTCAAATAATCATAGGCTTGTTGGACTTCTAAATCAATCTCAAAAACAATGGTTAATCCATCCATCTTATTCTTCTATCTTTACTAACAATTCTATCCAAGTTTCAAATCTGTGTGATATATCAAAATATACATGAGGCTACTCATGGTCGGTCACTTTCTATACATCATAAACTCTATCTACATCAAACATCTGAGCTTTCTAAGAAGTATCTTTTGTCCTCTCTGAGCCGAACTAATCATGTATCTTTGTCGCGATATCGACCCAAAAAATCAATTTTTTTCCCAATCTCTCGAGGGGGCAAGAAACTAGCTTAATTCCTTCTGCTAGGGCAATAGTGGGGCATCTGAAAATCTAGAATTTTTAAATTTTTGATTTGAATAGTAGCATTAATCTGAAAAGTATCAATCATTGAACCAACGTAACAAGTACCTCGCTTCAAAGAGGGGAAAAATGTAGACATTTAAAATTATTCTGAATGATATTACACACTTGAATCTGGTCACTAACATTGTTTCATCCTACAATTCATCTTTTTTTCTCCTATTTGATTAAATAAGCCTACTTATTTAATTAAATGCATCATTTTCATCTATTAATCTAATTAAATTAATTAGGTTGATTCCTACCCTTTCACACTAATCTTTCATCCTGTTTAATTGAATAATGCAAATTATTTTATTTAATTTAAAACCCCTTATGTCCTCCCATTTAATTGAATAATCCTAAATTGTTGAATTAAATGTCATTTGCATCCCTTTTTCATTAAAAAAATTAATTATTTAATGAGCATCCTAATATTCCTCAACTTGCACAATTAAAACTTTGTTCTAATTAACTAATTACTAATTTTCCTCACCCATCCACTTGCAGAGGGAATATTCCCTTGGAATATTCTTCTATTTGGCTCTAAAAATGGAATATTCTTGCCTAACAAACTTTCTAACAACTTTGAAAGTGTGTTTCCTTTAATCATTTTGAGCCATTGATTGATTCCATGATCCATGTGATATTTGATTATAATCCATTAATTAGAATTCTTGATCCATGTCTTCATCCTTGATTCCATCTTAACCATTGATTGATCCATTTGATCTTGACCCTTGATTCACCATTTTCTCCTATAAATACCTCACATTTTGGAGAGAAATGGATCCACTTTCGTCAAAGAAATTTTTTTTTGCATGTTTGAATACTATATTTATTCACCCTTGCATCCATTATCAAGATTTTTCATCTCTTTCATCCATCCATAACATAGTTCTATTATTTTTAGCTTGGTTTTCATCAATGGAATTCGATTGGACACTCGTACTATCCAAGGGATTAGGAAAGGGTCATCATTCCACATCAATACGACACCAATCCCCCAATGGGATAAGGTTTAGAGTTATAGTTTAGGTTTCTTTTATGCTTTTATGGTTTATTTCATGTTTAGTTTAATGGCTACTTGTTTTTTAAGCTTTCGAACATCTCATTGGGATTGCAGCTTAGGTAGTTAAATATAGCTTAAATTCATATGGATCTAGTGTATTTAGTTATTGCTATGATTACAATCACAGGTTGCAAGATACCTTAATGGGTTGAAGTATAGCTTACAAGATGAATTGAGCCTCACAATCCCCATGACACTTGAATAGTGTTATCAACTAGCCTTGAAGGATGAGGAGAAGCTAAATAGGAAGCAAGAAAAGCATAATAGAGGTAGAGGAAGGAGTTACGAAGGTAGAGGTCCATATGTTGGTAGAGCACAATCACAAATAAATCAAGGTGAGTCAAGCACCTCACAAGAACAAGCACCAAGTTTAAGAGGAGGTTTTAGAGGAAGAAAGCCTAACTTTAGGAGCAAATTTAGACAAAGAGGAGGATTCAATGGTTTCACAAGAAAATTCTACAAGTGCAATAAGTTTGCAGGTCATCAAGCTTGGGAGTTTCCAAAAGAACAGTCAACTACCACCTTTAGGAATGAAAGAAGAACTCAAGTTGCTCAAGGGGAAGATGAATAAAGTGTTAACTCCTCACTACAACCAAAAGAGCCAGAGAAAGGAGAATCCTTGCTGATGAGAAGGACATTGATCAAGGTTCCACTAGAGAATGAACCACATCAAAGGAAGTCATTATTCCAAACTGTTTGCAAGTGCCAAGGTAAGTGAACTGTCAATTTGTTATAGATTCAGGCAGTACTGACAATCTAGTTGATGTTGGGATGGTAAAGAAACTAAACTTGAAGAGGTTACCTCATCCTACACCTTATAAACTCTCATGGTTGAATAAGGGGCAGCAAGTACTAGTCAATGAACAATGTTGGGTGGAGTTTAAAATCAGAAGGTATAAAGAAAAGGTGTTATGTGATATCATCCATATGGATGTACACCATGTGTTATTTGGTAGGCCTTGGCAATATGATAGAAAAAAATGCATGATGGTAGGAAGAATGTTTATGTTTTGGACAAGGATGGAGTTACCTAAACCTTAGCACCTTTCAAGGAAGAAGATAAAGACCAAAAGGTTGGACCAAGTGTGATGTTATTTGGTGAAAAAGAGTTTCTAAGGACAATGAAAGAGGAAGAGATAGGTTTTGTAGTGATGATCAGAGCTAGGACTGTCATAACAGAAACAAGAATTGATGAGTTACCTTGGGAAATTCAAGACATGTTGAAGGGTTATGCAAATATAGTTGCTAATGAACTTCCTAATTCCTTGCCTCCAATGAGAGATATTAGTCATCATATAGAATTTATACCAAGGGCTAGTCTACCAAGTAAAGCATCCTATAAGATGACACCCCAACAAAATGAAGAAATCAAAAAACAAGTACAAGAGTTGCTTGACAAAGGGTTAATCAGGGAGATCTTTAGTCCTTGTGCAATTCCAACAATTTTGGCACCTAAGAAAGGGGTTGAGTGGAGAATGTGTATTGATTCCAGGGAAATAAACAAGATAATAATCAGATATAGGTTTCCACTACCAAGAATAGAGGACTTAATGGATTGTTTGTGTGGGAAAAGTTACTTCACAAAGATAGATCTCAAAAGTGGATACCATGAAATAAGGATCAAACAAGGATATGAGTGGAAAACAACATTCAAAACAAATGAGGGCCTATATGAGTGGCTTGTTATGCCATTTGGCCTTTCTAAAGCACCTAGCACCTTCATGAGGCTCATGAATGAGGTCCTCAAGCCATACATTGGTAAGTTTGTTGTTGTTTACCTTGAAGATATATTGTTTTTCAATGCTAACAAAGAAGAACATTTGTATCATTTGAATTTGGTATTGAGAAGGCTACAAAAGTAAAATTTGTTGATAAACCTAAAAAAGTGTGAGTTCATGAAGACAAAATTGTTGTACCTTGGTTTTGTGGTCTCAAAGGGGATGTTAAAGATGGATCCAAGCAAAGTGAAGGAAATAGTGGAGTGGCCTACACCTAGATCAGTCACAGATGTAAGAAGTTTCCATGGTCTTGCAATTTTCCATAGGAAATTTATCAAAAAATTTAGTAATATATGTGTACCTATCATAGACACTAGTAAAGGGGATAAGAAGAGGAAGTTTGTGTGGACAGAGCAAGCTGAGAAAAATTTCATCTAAAAAAGAGAGTGACTGAGTAGCCTATCTGGGCCCTACCAGACTTCAATAAGGTCTTCCAAATAGAATGTGATGCTAGTGGTCATGCAATAGGGGTAGTTTTAAGCCAAGCCAATAAGCCAATAGCATATTTTAGTGAAAAACTAAATGATGCAAACAAGAAGTACTCTTCATATGACTTGCAAATGTATGCAATGGTTCAATCACTAAAAAAATGGAGACACTCCCTTCTACCTAGGAATTTTGTGGTCTGTACAGACAATCATGCACTTCAATTCATAAATAACCAAGAAAAACTTAGTCAAAGGAACATTAAG
>VDFB02052996.1:0-22380 GCA_007258455.2 Sequoia sempervirens
AACCATGTTTGTGCATCATTTTTTTTTATTTTAACCTTAGGCATGAGATTCCACCGTCTCGAATGAAAAGAAACTCCATGTGCTAATTTGGCTTGAGTTCCTAGGTTTACCCCTTCCATGCTAAATTTTTTTGCATACCATTGTCACCTCCTTGGAGAAGGGTATTTATGTTGAGCCTGATAGTTTTTACCAAGCTCATCCACAAAAATGTGTTCACATTGAGATTGGATTATCCAAAGATTTGAAAGATTCATTAGACATTTAAATCTCTCTGTCACACCCAGCATATGTTTTACCATAACCCACCCATAACTTGTTTTCAATGCCAATCTATTGAGCATAAAATTAAGGATGTCCCCTTGGAAACCCCTAGGTCAAACCACCTCCCCACTTGGTCAATGTTTCTCAATCAATATAAGCTCCTTCCTTGAAATCTAAGGAAAAACAGATTACAATTCTCACCATAAAGGAAAAAATTACCAACCTTGGTGATTCATAGGCTAAAACACAAGCTAGTTCGAATCATTCAACTACCAAAGTGCAACTTGTAGTTATTTCACACCCTTCAAAGAAGGGGGAAGAGTTTTTTCCACCTTTGATTGAGCCCTCCGCTAAGCCAAGATTCTTCTGACTACCACAACCAACATCAATTTTATCTTCTTAGCCAAAAAATTATACTCATTCTCCCCCATCACCTAAGATATTGCAATGGTCTCACAACCCTCCTTCATGGTTGGAGGAGGGAGAGTATGTTGTTGAGAAGTGGGGGATATGATCTCTCAACATTTAGTTGGGTTCTTTCAATCCCTAAAGTTTGTACAAAATTGATATTCTACTCTCTAGAAATTAGATAGCAATAATATGCCCCCAAACTCCTACCCATGAATTTATTTTCCTACAATTTTCAAGGTCTCACTAACTTCTCCCAAGAAGCATTCCATGCAGGATACTCGTTAGAATTAGTAGGGTCTAAATGTTCTCTATTTACAAGAAGTAAAAATTATTGGTTTCATGCTTTCAATTGTTTGTTATGATATTATTTGGCTGACCAATTCTATGTTTTGTAGCAACCACAATGATGGTTATGAAGGGGTAGTCACCTTTCTCTCTCATAGGTGGCTTCAACATTTTTTCGACCACAATTCTCACCCCACTAATTATGTGATATGGATTATCTTAAATTTTGACAATTATTATTTTGGAATCACAAATGTTTATACTTTTAATGATGCTATTGAGATATCTTTTTAAATGGAAATGCATTGCAGACTCATTGTTTTTCATCACTTTGGTTATGTGTGGGGACTTCAATATGGTTGAGATGGCATATTATAAGGGAGAGACAAACTTCCCTTATGTTAAATAGATGGAAAATGGGAGGCATGGTATTACATACGTAATAAATTAGGTCTTTTCAATCCCAGTATGGGTTGCCATTGTGGGTTGGTCCTAATTGAGTCTTTAAATGACTATCATTTTTCTTGGCACGTGGTTCTTTTAGGAAATTGACGTTGTATACCTCACAAATTCAGCTAGATTTGATATGCTTTCAAGGTGGAGATTCTCTTCAATATATGGAAACATAAGAATTTTGTAATATTTTCTAATTACTTCATTGATCAACATATTTCACCTTTTTCTAAAATAAAATAATTTGTTCTAATGTCTTATTACAGATCCAAGTGCAAGCTAATGAATTTGCATTGGAGGTTTCTCACTGACAAGTGCTCCTTGACCACTACAAAATGCCCCTTGTGTCGAGGCCAATGTTCCCTAATTTTCCTCCTACTCTAGAGACCATTGGCCTTCTCATGAGCATTTATGTGAATGGAGTCTTTTTTCATGAGGTAATTAGGATGCTTACTCATAGGCTTCTCCCTTAGATGTTAGAAGAGACCATGGACTATGGGTTGGTCACAACCTACTCGTTGGACCTCTACCCCTTTACAACCCATGGTGGGAACTTCTAGTGGCCTATTGGTGGTTCTTCTAGTTGGTTTGATTCTAGCAAGTTTCCTCAAAAAACTCTTTCTATCTCGCTAGCACATGCAAATGAAGAAGATGAAGAAGAAAGAGAAAAATTAAAAATTAAAAATATGAAAAGGGATGGGGCCCTCCCACTAATGCTCTAAACCTTGATAATGTATGGGGAAATTCATGTGAGTAGGACCGTCCTCCTTCCCCCCTTTGCTTCTAATGTTTTTGCTTAGAAACTTGTTATTGTTTATATGGTTTTTAAAATGAGAATTACCCTCATGTGAACTTTAGAGGTGTGATTTTATAGATCCAACCACTTTTTTGTGTGAATATCTATAGTATATTTTATATAAATGATAAATAAGACACTTATTCATTAAAAAAATTGAAATCTAGGATGTTGTATAAAAGGATAAAGCCTTGGGTAATTTGATCTTCTAGCAATCATATAGAAATCACCAAGAAATCATCTAGAAAAAGCACTTATAGTCAATATCTACATCATTACATTAGGAATCTAATTGAAGACAATGATATCAAAATACTACTTGAAACTATTGACCATTCTCTTGTAAGGAATAATATTTTCATCTTTTGTATCATAATCATCATTGACTTGTCAGATAACCAATTATGAATCATCGTAGACCTGAAGATTCTTGATTTTCCATTTAATAGCCATTCAGAGTCCTATGAGTAATGCTTCATATTCAACCATGTTATTGGTACAAGATAACTCTATCCTGTATGAATAGGTATTGAAGTTGGACTTGAGGTGTGACAAAGAGAATACTGACTCCAGAACCATGATTTTTGAAAGATCCATCAAAATATAGTTTCCATGTAGTAGGAGTCTCTATTGTGAAATTTGAATCATTAGGGAAATTAGACACAAAAGGATGATTTGTTGTCATTGGAGTGTTTGCAAGTTGATCAACTATCACTTGTCCTTTTATTTCCTTTCAATCAACATATTCTATATCAAACTCACTCAAGATCATTACCCACTTTTCTAGTTAATCAATTAGAGTTGCTTTGTTGAGTAGATACTTCAATGGGTCTATCTTTGCTACTAGCTTTGTTTGATGATTTAATATATAATATTGAAGCTTTTGGGTGGCAAAGACAACTGCACGTAAAGCTTGTTCAATAGGGTTGTAGTTAAGTTCACTTATCTATAAGTGTTGGTCAGTATATCTATCCATCACCATATCTGGGATAAATCTGTTGGTGAGGCTCAAATCCTGCCTGTCAGACCAAATCTCAGTCTCATTCAGTCAAGTCAGTGACTTAATGATTTCTTTTACTTTTGCAAGGTTAACCTCAATACCTCTATGAGACACAATGTATGCTAGCATTTTTCCAAAGGTTACCCCAAAAAAACTCTTTTTCTAATTGAATCTGACCTTGTATTCTTCCAACCTTTTAAAAATCCTTTCTAGCACATCTAGTTGATTTTCTCCTGAAGGAGGCTTTGCTAACAATTCATCAATGTAATCTTCCATGAGTGTATTCATATAATCATGAAATATTGTAGTCATAGCCCTTTGATATGTTGCTCCAACACTTTTAAGGTCAAAGGGGATGACATTCCAATAGTAGGTGCCCCAAGGAAAAGTGAAGGCTATTTTGTGTTAATATTCAAGGGAGATTTTGATTTGATTGTAGCCTAAAAATCCATCCATGAGTGATATCATTTCATATCCCGCTGTGAGGTTCACTATGATGTCAATATTTGGAAATAGGAAGTCATCTCTGGGACAAGCTTTATTTCAATCTCTAAAGTTTGTGCAAATTTTGATTTCTCCAATTGGTTTAGTTACAAGTATAAGATTTGAAATCCACTCAGTATAGTCTATAGGTTGAACTAAACCAACATCCAATAACTTCTTCAACTCAGCCTTTAGTAAGAGTGCAATTTGGGGATGCATTTTCCTCAACTTTTTTTTGACCAGTTTTACATTTGGGACGAGTGGAAAATAATGCAAAACTAACTCAGGATCCAAGCTAGGAATATCATCATGTGACCAAGAGAAATTGGATTGTCTTTTTGAAAATAAACTAATGAACTTCAAATTTTCAGTGATTGTCAAAGATGACACAAAGGGAATAATTTTGGGACTATCATTGGTACCAATTTTTATTTCCTCTATATTTTCTACAAGCAATGGTGATCTCTCTTGACTTGTATGGAGTACATCCAACCCTCCATCCTTGGGTGCCTCAGAGAGGTTTTCACTCTTGGATACATCCTTTCTTTTTACTTTTTCATGGTCTAAAGGTGCCTCTCAGTTTTCACCTAGAGACCTATTCTTTTTATTTTCACTTTTACAACTAGAGGGTGGAGCAGACTCTCCAAAGTAAGTTGTGTTATCAAGTCCTATGGCGAATCCAACTTTGTGATCCCCACTAGGTATTCCTTCTCTAAGTATCATAAACTCAACTATTGCTTCATTGTTCTTGAATATGTCTAAGCTTAGAGGTCCTTGTTGATCTCAAACTATTAGTTATGGGTAAAGTAGGGGTAAATCATCATCGATATCAGTGTATCTCAAGGATAAGGCATATATGGTAAATATGGAGGTATCATTAGGATCCTAAAAGGTCTCAATCCAAGCTTAGCCATTGGTATGTTTGGGTTTAGGGGTAGTGGACTTGGTATTTTCTCTATATGTCTTGAAATCATTAGAAACATTAGTGTATTTACTTGAAAGTAACTTAGTATGAGGAGAACTCACTTTTAATGATGTATACCCTAGCCCCTTGTTGTTCAGTAACTTGGGAGGCACTAGTAGTTCTATCATTCCTTTCTTATGTGGGACAATTCCAATATGTCCATCATAACCTTTTTGTTTCATGATCTCAAAATGTTTTCCATATTTCTCAACCAATAACTATGCAGGCTCGGTATCTTCTTCATCCTTATAGATCCATGTAGAAATTTCCTTTCCTATGGTTTCTTTTCTTAACTCACCCCACTTAGTGAAAGTGTTATGGATGATGACTTTCAATTATTTTTTACTTGGTTTAACATAGGACTTAGGTGACGTGGGTAGCTTCCCAATAAAAAATGAACTCTCAATGTTATACTCTTTGTTTCATTGGTCCTGAATCTGGACTTTTCCTTTAGGAAGGGAAGTGGATGGAGTGGAAGATATGGATAATGAAGAGGGATCAATGTAATGTGAAGAAGCAAATGGAGAGGCTTCCCAATTAATGGGTACTTTATGTGATCAGTAGTTCCTTTTAGATTACTACAATGTTGGAAGGGGTCGAGATTGCTTGTTATGGTGATTTCGATGTCATTGTAAGGGAATTTAAGGAGTTGATTATATGTGGAAGGGATAGCCCCATGACATGAATCCATGGGTGACCAAGGAGAAGGTTATATCATATATGGGAGGTCCAGATCTAGGACTTGAAATATTGAATTTTGAACAACTGGTCTGACTCTTACAAAAAGAGTAATAATTCCCTTAGAAGAACATTTTGCATCATCATAATCCCTTATGATAATTTGCTTAGGAATTTATATACAAGCTTGAGATAATCCCAATGTTGTAACCAATTTTAAAGTACATATGTTCATACCTACTCCACTATCTACCAATACTTTCTTGATTTTGTGTTTATTAATGTATACCTCAAGGTGTAATGGATCATTATGGTTAGGTCTTTGCATAGGAAGATATTGTTTAGAAAATGTAATGTGATGGGTGGTAGCTAAGTACCCTACCATGGACTAAAATTGATTGACATTAAGGTCTATAGGGATGAAAGTCTCTTGCAAATCTTTGTTCAAAATAGCTTTATGCTCGAGAGATATGCAGAGTAACTCAAGGATGGATATCTATGCAGGAGTTTTCCCTTAGATGATCTAAGAGATGGTATTGTGATTTAGGCTATAGAGGAGAAGTGGCCCCTTGCAGGTTCACCTTAGATCTTTGGGTTGTAATGACTCATTCGAGACTTTTCTTGATGGTGATTGTGGAAACATTATCATCAAATGCTCATATGTTATTAATGATATACTCATATGAAACGTTGGTATAATTGAATTAGTTATTTGTATTAGTCCCTTAACTGGAGGCTTTTCTTGACCCATGATCTTGTAAGGGATTTTTGAAAATGGTATGATCTATATTCAAGGACCCTTGTGAATTTTATATAGATATGTCACCTTGGTCAATGAGGTCTTGAATAATATTCTTAATTTTGTAACATGAAGATGTCATATGTCCTTTTGTGCAATGTTACTCACAAAAATCATTGTCATCACACCAAGATGGTTTGAGAGACCTTGGTTCATAGTGTCTTATTTCTAGGAGTTGGGATAACATTCGATTGTAATAGTTTCTTGAAAACTGATTCAATAGATTCCCCTAAGGGTGTATATGTTCATCTTTGAGTGTTTGCTAGTGGAGGACCTCGTCGTTGTGGATTATTTTGAACTATGTTTGTGGATTGATCATGAATTATTAGTTATTGATTGTTTGATGTAGAGGGACCTTTGAAACTAATGGTGGGGTGAGCTTTGTTTATCACTTTAGCATTCAATACCCCATCATTTGTGACATTCTTGTTTCTAGACCAAAAATTTCTTTTGTCATTGGGAGTGTTTTGATTTTCTTTGAATATTTTGACCAATCCTTTTGAAAGAATTGATTTCTCAATAGAAACACCTTTTTCAACAACATCCTCAAAGGTATTGCAATAGTGGATTTGGAGTTGGTGCATTAATTATGTATTGATATTATTGATAAAGATATGAACCAATTTTTTTTAAGGTATGTGACATGGGCATGTTTTCTAGCCATACTTCTCCATTTTTGGAAGAAGGATGTGAAGGATTCTCCATATTTCTATTTTATTGCACATAATTTTGCAAGGGTCATGTCACTTTCAATGCTATAGGAGAAATGCATGAAAAATTTATCAACTAGTTCACCCCACACCTTACCCCAGGAGGAAGATGTGCAAACCACTCTAGAGCTTGTCCAACAATACTTCAAGGAAAAAATCTCATCAAGAAGGTATGTTCAAATGATCAATGCATGAAATATGAAACTATCTCACATGTTCTATTAGATTGCTTGTTCCCTTGTATTTGTTGAAGTTTGGAACATTAAAATGTTGAGGGAAAGGAGGTATATGCTTCGATCAAAGGGATAAGGACATAGTTCTCCCATGGAGTACGTTTTCTTTGTCCCACTCACTTGCATGTTGGATATTTGTTGTTGCAATGTTTGAATTTTGTGTTCCAAAGTATCCATAGGTGATGGTGACATGTTTGGTTGATTTTTCATGGAAAGATTGGTGTTTTTGTTTTTGAAATACATTGTGAATGTTGGACTTGGGTTGGTGTTTTGTTGAGAAGGATTTTGATTGACTTGATGGAAGTGAGATCTGAACATGGTATTGGAATTGGTATGATGTTGAGATCTATTTTGGTTCATTTGTTGGTATTGTGGTATGAAGTTGGGATCTAGATTGAAGTGTTGTTGAGATGGAGGTGTGTTGGAGTTGAGATTTGACCCAAAAGATATGTTTATGTTTGGTGTAGTGTTGGTAATTTGGGGTTGTGTTTTTGGTGTGACAATATGAATCATTCATGTCTTATTTGGTGGGTTTTGGTTTGTGATGTTTTAACCCATGGACACGGTATTAATTGATGGTGTGGTAGTTTAAGCTATCAATGAGGTAAATGGATTTGCAAATGAGGTACCCATGGTGTTAGATGTCATAGAAAATGGATTTTTGGATGAGGAACTTGGTGCATTGGATTTTGGATTTGTACTTTTTGTCCCAAATGTTGGAATAGGGGGTATGTTAAGAATTGTTGTGTTATGTGTAGTTCCCCAAGTGGTATACTAGTGTGCATTTGTTGTGAAGTAGGATAGTTTGGTGGAAGTGTGTTATGGACATGACCTTGAGTTTTTTTTGTTCCCTATATGATTTTAGAAATATCAAAACTAGCGGAAAGTTTGGCACCATTTTGATCAAGTGCTAAAAGTATCTATTAGGATCTATTGGGACAAGCTCATCTATGATATGCAATACCCTGGGATCTTGGGAAGCATTATCAATTTCCTCTTGAATTAAACCTTGTTCCACCTCATTCAATGTAAGATTGGTAAATGAATTTTCAACTTGAGGTTGTGAAAATGGTGGTTGGTTTGAAGATGACCTAAAATTCATGGCGCTAGTAGGATTAAAGTTGGGGTCACTTGTGGGAACCATTTCTTTTTGTTTCCTTTTGTGACGTAGTGAAGACCATATAAGACTCGTAAATTTTTGGATTTTGAATTTTAGGATGAATGCAACTAATGATAGGGATGAAAAATGATAATGACATTATGCTATGTTTTTGGGATTTTTGGATATAAAGATTGAAGATAGCAATGCAATTATGATTATGTAAAGTGGTAATGAGACTATGACTATACTTTGGGATTTTGGGTATGCAACTTTGAACCTTAAAAAGGGATGCTAGGAAAACTATGATGACCCAAGGTAACAAATCTAAATGCCAAGACCTCAAGAGGATTAACCAAGATAGTGATGATGATTGGATGAAAGTGAACCTAAACTAGACACATGAGTTTTAGGACCAACTTAAGGATAAGATAGATGAAATATGAAAAGGTAAAGACCCTCAAATATGTGACTATGGTATGATTTAAGGTTTGATAAGCTTCCTAATTTCAAGACTCAAAGGTGATGATGAATGAGATAAGATGACAAATGCAAACTAGGAGATGCAAGATAAGCTAAGGTGAATGGTAAAAATGTGTTGGATGTAAAAGGTAAATTGAACAAGTCTCGGGTCTAAATGTATGGTCATTGTCTGAAAGGAAACTAAAAGTTGGATGCATAGATATTTCCCCAAAATTTTGAATTCTAACATGTGGTGTACAACCCAACAAATGTGGTGTAGGACCTGACAAATGTGGTGCAGGAACTAAAAAATGTGGTTCCTATTCTATTTTTAGAATGGGTACCTATTCTATTTTTAAAATGGGTACCCCTTTAGGAACAAGATCTCAATATAAGGCTTGAGTTCCAATTCCTAAACAGTTACTTGTTTTTTAAAAATGAGTATCCATTCCTTTCATAAATTTTTTGGCCAAAATTTCCCCTCTTCATGGAGGTTCATGACTTCACTTACTCAATGTTAGTCAATCATTGAAAACCAACTATATGCTTTGGTGTAGCAATTCCTTGACATGGGTATGAACCTCTTTCTAGCTTTGTATGGTCAAACAAATTTCTATTTGATTGCAACCTACAAGGCATAAAACACCATTATCATTTGATCAAGAATACAATTTTTTTTACTTAGATATATTATATGTAAGACATGCAAGTCTCAAAAATCAAAATTATTCTATAAATATTTTAGCAGCTAAAGTGGATTTACCTTGTCGATAAGGGTGTGGTTAGGTGGTCAAGTCACTTGGTTGTAGTGATGTCCATCAGGGTTCAAACCCTCACTGGGCCAGAGTGCTCACAGGCCTTGTGCCTTCGTTGGGCCAATGCACTTGCATGTTTGGTAGTTTCTTGTATCAAAAGAGTTTACCCCTAATAATATGGGTGCGTTGCACCTTTGAAAAAAAATGGATTTACCTTGAGGAGGACCAAAACTTCACTCACTTGATAAAAAATAGTCATTGACAACCAATACCTTATTTTTTATTTCCACCCACTTGAGACAAAATAAATTTATCACACTAGTATCAAGACTACAAGAAATTGACTTATGTATGCACAATGTAAGACATGCCATTCTCAAAACTCAAATTTATTCTAAAAAATATTTTATTATTTAGAGTGGACTGACTTTGAGGACCTTATTAGCACCTTACTCCCTCAATACTAATTGATCATCGACAAATAATTTTATTGACAAGTTGGAGATGAATGTGATATTGATGTAAAAAGCACCTCGTATCTATCAATAAATAAACTAAGATATTGATCAATGTGAGATCAAATAAGATATTGATGTAAAAAGCACCTCGTATCTATCAATAAATAATCTAAATGAACTCAATGAATGATTCATAAGACATGACACTTAATGATTTTTTTCCAAATCTCTCTTGTTTCTTTACATTGTAATACTAGCCTAGTAGTTTATTAAACATAGATTTGGTAGTTTTACACCACACTTAGACACTAATTCTTGGAAATTTCTATTACTACACCTAGTCAACATAGATTGCACAATCAACGAGGTGTGAGAAGACGACACAACAATGGATGTGAAGGGCTCAAAATCTTATGACATGAGCTCAATTTTTTGGGATCTAAGATTGAACAAGACAAGGATATGTATCTGTCTATACTTTAAAATCCTTCTATTATGCTTAACAAATTCAAATTTCAATGTCAACTTCTCATTCCGGTTAAAAGTATTCAAATGACTCCATGATGAGGGTACTTGGATCTGCTTTGAAATGATATAATTGTATTGTCTATATGGTGAAATTTAAAACACTACAAATTTCTAATCATATAAACTTTAAAAAAATGTCTTTTTCTTTGGGATCGGATACACTTAAAATTTGTGCATTTTTATGACTAAAATTATCATTTATTCTAAATCTTAATATTGTCCAAATCAAATTTAAGATAAGATGGTTATCAATTATTATTATCAAAGATGAATCAAAACATAAATTTATTAAAATATCTTATCATCCAAACAATTCAAGTTCAATCACGTAATAATGACAACCATTATCATTAAGTGGTTAATATCATAAATTTTTTAATGACTAAATAAAATAAACACATTTATAATGCATACAAGTATCATATTCATTATTTGAATCAAAGAAACATTTTATAATGCATATAAATATCATATTCATTATTTGAATCAAAGAAACATACTTACAAGATTAAATCATTCTTAATATTCAAAACATTAATTATCATTATATTAATTATTCTAAATGTGAGTTGTTAAATGAATGCTTTAAAATTTGTACTATTTTATTATAATTTAAAATGTACTATTGCCTATAATGATTAATAATCAAGTGCAAAAACATTAAAAAATCTATGAAAGGATCAAAACCACAATGCCAAGATAAAAATCAAAACTATAAATCTTGAATTAGAACCATTAAAAAGGTATCAGAACCAAAAATGTACAAATGACCCCACAAATATCCCACATTCTAAACATTTATTGAAAATTATATTTTTGACTAATAAAATGGTCATTCTTATATAGTAAAGGCATATTCACTTTTGTCTCTTTACCTTTTCCTAAATTGTGCTCTAATTATCACGATCTACCTTAGAGTCCATGGCATTTTAACATTTTTCATGTGGCCATTTATCATAATGATTAGTCTTTGGGACAATTTCTAGATGCAATCTAGATCTTCATATTTATGGGTCACTCATATAAATATATTTTCTTGGTATTATTTTTATTTTAAGTTTCGGGTTTTTTACATTATATATTGATATATAAATTTTAGACTCATTTATAGTTATCAATTAATATACACGTCTTTTAACTTTTTTTTATACATCATATAACTAAATATGATATTTTATTTTATTTAAAGTGCAAATTTAACTAGCATGCAATTTTAGGATATACATTTAGATAGATTGATACACATCTAATTTGGTTTATAACTTCAAGACACATTATGGCTCTTTTTATTATCCATGCACTCTCTATCCTACATATGTATCACCTACATGCTTTCATTGTCACATCCTTATCCTTAGGTGATGTTTCACATGCATACTCAATGTGTTACCATACAAGATATGTTTTATGATTATTCTTACATACACCTTACATGGTAGGTACTATATACTTGTACATGATTGCATGTGCCAAATGTTACATTTATATATGCTTGCATGCTCATATTTAGCACATTGGCTTCTATCATGTGCTCATTACATCCCAAAATTGGGGGAATCTCATTGTTATTTAAATAATGGATTTTTTATGATGATGTTAGTTATCCCTGGACAATTTTTAGAGAATTATGAAGATATGGGTCACTCATACAAATATATATTGTCATGCACATATTTTCTTGATATTATTTCCTATTCCAATTTTGGGTTCTTTTCAAATGTACATATTGATATTACAAATTATGATCTCATTTTATAGTATACAATTAAAGATCTTTCTAATATTCTTTTATAGATCATACAAATTTATATCATATTCTATTGAAAGTACATATTCAAATAGCATACAATTTCAAGGCACAAATTTAGATGGTTTTTAGTTTTTGGGATACATATTATGTTTGATCTATAGCTTTGAGATACATTGTGGCTCTTTTTACCATCACTACACTTTATATCCTACATATTTTTCACTTGCATGCCTTAATTGTCACATCCTTATTGTTGGGTGATAGTTTGCATGCATACTTTATCTACTATCATGGTTACATCTTACAAGATATATTTTTATGATTATTCTTACATACTCACACCTTACATGGAACCTATTTATATGAGTGTACATGATTACATGTTACATTACATTTCTCTACTCTTACAAGTTCATATCTATTGCATTGGATATTATCATGTGTTCATTACATCTTAACACTTGGGATAATATTGGGGGCATCTCTTGCTCTTTGCTACATGTTCATACAAGGTCACAGATGGAAACACCATTAAAATTATTGTCACTTTTTAATGTCACTTGATGTTGTATATGATAGTGTTACATGATTATTGATCTTGCATTGTAATATTTTTCTATGGAGATAGCCACACAAAATCTAGAGGCCTAATAGAAAACAAGAGATACTCAAAAGATCAATATGACAATAATAAATTGTATTCCTCTCAAAGAATACAAATACAATGAATGTACAATGTAGGAGAGACCCTTGGTTATATAGGCCAAGGTGAGACATAGGACAACATAGTATTATGAACTCTCTTAATCTTGTGATATGAGACATAAAGTGATAAGTATCATATGTGTACCCTAAGTAAACTTAAGTGATAAGATGTGAAAGGGGCCTAATTGTGGAACTAGTTAGGTAATACCCTTATTCACACCAATACCTCCCCCCTTTAAGTGTAACTTAGGGGAAACAAGAAACATGAAAAAGTGGGTCTCAACTATAAGGCTTGATGAGGTACCCATGTATAAATTCAATCTCTCATAAATTAAGAAAAGGAAAAAACCTACTGGGACAAAACTCCTCCCCAAAAGAAAGAATAAACAAGAAAAATTTTCTCTAGAAGATAAGAAGGAAAAAACCTTGTATGATGAAAAATTCCCCCCATAAGAAAGAATGAAGAGAGAAGGTCAAGTGACCCCCTAAATAATTTCATGCACCCCCAAGAGATCTCACAAATGATGATACTTAATCTCAATGAAGGGTTTGATGACAATAACTACAACCTAATCTGTTGTAGGACAATATCGACAACCAATGACCTACACCTATATTAGCTCACCAATGTATTGCATATGGATCTCAATGTGTTTGGTTCTCTAATTTTGATATGGTTTCTTCAGGATTTAGATAGAACTTAGATTGTCATAAAGGAAGACAGTTGGTCATGAAATGGTAAATCCAAACTTAGTTAGAATTTTGAAGCCAAATAGCTTCAGTGGTGGCAATAATAGTTCCTCAATACTTAGCGTCGGATAAATAAAGAGAAATATCATGTTTCTTCTTACTCTGCCAACAAATGGGTCCAGGACCAAGATGAAAGTTGTAGCCAAATGTTGAATTATGATCATCAATATCTCCAACCAAATCAAAATTTGTATATCCAACCAAGTCTAGTCCTACACCTGTTGCATTTTGAATCCCATAATGATTAGTACCTTGTATGTAATGTAAGATACATTTGACACCCTTCCAATGAAGCTCACATGGTTCCTATAGAAAGCATGAAACCATTCCAACTGTAAAGGATATTTTAAGGCAGGTTTGAGTTGAATAGATGAGGCTCCCAACAAGCTGACAATACAAAGTGGCATCAACTAGTCGAGTAGAACACTTGGCCTCAAGATTGACTCTAGATTGAAATGAAGTTGGGGCAAGCTTACAATAAACCATGTGGAGTCGATCTAGAAGATTAAGAGCATGCTTGGGCTAAGCAAGAATGGTCCCAAAAGAAGACTATGTGGTGTCAATCTTGAGAATATAGTGCAAAGGGCCCAATCCAGCCATAGAAAATATATCAAGAAGATAAGATTTGAATCTACCAATGATGGACATTGAACTCCATGTAATGATCAAGTATCAACATAGAGAACAAGAAGAAAATGAAATTCATCCTAACAAAAATGTAGAAATTTGGATCTGAGTGACATCTATAGAATCTTGCTAAGAGAAGAAAGGAGTCCATCTTGGCATACCAAGCCCAAGGGGATTTCTTGAGGCCATAAATATACTTCCTCAACTTGCAAACCAAAGAAGAACCCTGAATAAAAACTTGCGGTTTCTCCATGTAAATATCCTCCTAAAGATACCTGTTAAGAAATACACTCTTCACATCCATCTTATGTACATTCCATCCATGATTTATATGGAAATGGCAAGATTCAAGATAATGGATTTTATCTTAGTGATGGGGGAAAAGGTATTTGTGTGATTAGAACCAAGAACCTATGAGAAAACTTTGGCTACAAGTTGTGTTTTGAACTTGGTACCTATCCACAATTCCATCTATTGCATATTTGGTTTGATAGATCCACTTACACTAAACCATTTTTCTTCCCTTAGGAATAGGGACTATATCCCATGTGTGGTTCATCAGCAAGGAACTATACTCTTTCTCCATTGATGAATCACACTCAATAGTTCTTTATGCTTCCTTATATGATTGTGGATCAAAAGTAGAGGTAATATAGACATGTAGAAGATGTTGATGTTGTGACTGAGTCTTGTGAGTGTTTGAAGGATCCCCAATAAAAGTGCATATTTTTTGTAGAGTTTGTTGATCTTGTTGAGGCATTGAAGAAGATGGGGGTGAAGGACGAGAATCCTCAACTTCAAAATGTGAACCTTGTAGAGGCATAATCCTATGAGTTTGAGGTGAGGTAGAATCATCTAATTCCACTATGGAGGAAGGATGAGGATAATTAGAGGCCAAGATAGGAGAGCTTTCCTCAAAGTGAACACTCCTCTCAATAAAGAGTTCATATGTCTCTAGATCCAAAAGTTGATGCCCCTTGACACCATATGGATATCCAACAAATATGCAAGGCCCTCAAGGATCCAGATCCTTATGCTTCTCTAGAGGAATGCATGCCCAAGCAAGGGAGCCAAAAACTTGAAAATGCCTCATAACTAGTTTCCTACCACACCAACATTCAAACCAACATTCAAAAGGAGTCATACCTTTCAATTACTAATGAGGAACTGAATTCTAAATGTGTGTAGCAAAATTAATGGCTCCAACCCAATATTCTAGACTAAGATAATGAGCATGAATCATGCAACTAGTCATGTCCTTGAGGTTCGTGTCCTTCATTTGGCAACACCATTTTGTTGTGGTGTGTATTCAACTGAATGTTGAAGGTGTACGCCTTCAAGAACTTACAAAATTGCACAAGATGATGGTTCACATATTCTCAACCATTGTCTATGCATAATATCATATGATTTTATTGTTAACATGAGCATTGAATTATTGAACTTTTCAAATAATTCATTCTTTTGGTGAAGAAATTAGCCCAAGTGTATCTGGAGTAGTCATCAATGAAGATGAGTACATAGTGATCCTTACTAAAAGAAAAAGTTGGAAATGGACTCATGAGATCATTGTGAACCAACTAAAGGAATTTTGAAGCCCTCAAAACTTCCCTTTATCAAATTCACACAAGTTAGGAACACAAATAACATCCTCAAATGCTCCATCATCTATGTCAACCGAACCTTTTCCTACAACTTCCACCTGATTATCATCACCTATTAGAATGTGTGGCATTGTACAAGGTTCCAACGAACAAAATTATTCTCTATTAAAACCCATGTGATGTGTACACTTGAGTCAAGTATCTATTTTTGTGAAGATCATGTGGCTACAACAAGTGCATGCCATTTCCCTTTGCTTGATTTTGAAGAAATGGAAGGAGATTCTTCTTGTTTGTTGGAAGATGAAAAATTGATGTGATTTTTCTTGATAATATTTTTCAACTCATCAATTTTATTAGTATGGTAATAATTCTCTTCATGACCAACTTTCTTACAAGATGAACAATTCAATCTCTCCTTCTTTTGTGAATTCCCTTTATTTTAAGAGGATGAAGACTCTCCTTGTGTAGGAGAAGATGAGTGTGCTCTATCTTTGTGTGTCTTGTTCTTTGATTTCTTATGTTTCTTACTAGATCTTATCCCATGACCTACCACCAAATATTGTGACTTGGATGACTTGATAATACCCATGGTGATCAACTTTGTTTTTTTAAGGATAAAAATCCTTGTGAATAGATCAAATGATGGTGTAGTATAGACATTTCTCATAGTCAATCGATGATTCTAAAAACTAGAAATAAAAGTTTTATATTTTGAAGGAAGCTTGTCAAAGAAATTATTCAAAGACCAATTGCACATTTGTCTTATCAATAACAAATTCTTTGATTTGTGCTCTTAATTTTTTAGCATTAGTTACATAGTATTCAATATTGTCACAAAAAAATTGGATCTAGATTAGTGAGATCATTATCAATTTTGTATTCCCTAATCTCATCATTTTGACCATACAATTGAGCAAGTTTATCCGAATCCTCCTTACATATTTTACACTTATCAATATGAAAGATGGGGTCATTAGAAATTAATTTACAAATATTTCTAAGAGCCATAGTACTATTTACAAGCCAATCCACCTTTTCTTTAGGATCTGTTGGTTTTAGAATGGTTCCATCAATATAGTGAGTTAATCCTTTTCCCATTAGTTCACTCTAAGCATTTAATTTCCATGTTGCATAGTTATATTGAGTTAAAAGAGGAAACTTAGGATGATCCATGGCTAAGATTTTGAGAGCACAAGAGAGAACTCAAAGCAAAATCACACAACATAGCCCCCCCCCCCAAAATTACTCAATCAAAGTAACCCCCAAAGCAAATATGATTTGACAATTTATACTTAGTGTAGTTACAATTGCCACTTGCAAGAGAAAGCTATGCGGTATTTGATCTCATTGCATTATAATTTCTAAAATAAGGCTATATGTTGAAAGCACAACTTTTATCATAATGACTATAGACTGATAGTACCAATGTGAAGTACATGAAAAATTATACACTTTTAAAAAACGCACGTGAAAAGGAGTCTGTATGAGCATGGACAAAGCCCCGAAAGTTTCCAATTCAAGAATGGTTTGACAAAACCTATGATAAATTAAATTTCTAGAAAATATGCACATCAACATCACAAATTATCTACACTAGTGGGTAGAGTATGAAAAATTATGCCAAATAAAAAAATGCTCAAGAAATGGAGGTCAAAAGCCCAAGATATGAGCCTTCAATTTTTTCCTATAAAACTCAATCTATCAATTGAGAGGAGGTAAATTTTTTAAAAATATTCCTTCACCAAATTTAGTAGAACTTCTTCCAGATTTGGAAAACTTGCCAAATGTAGAACTCTTCCAAATCTAAAACCTCTGCTAAATGTAGAATCTTTGCCAAAATTGGTAGAGCTGCTAAATTTGTTGTCAAAGTTGGATGTTTGTGGAATTAGGGGCTTTTGATTTTTATTTATATATTTTTTTCAGATTTTATTTTTTTGAAATTTTTGTGATTTAATTTTTTTGAAAATAAAAATAAAAATAATATGGGTGTGGTGGGCCACATGGTGCCTCACCCCAAAGAAAGGGGTCAAGCCCTTTGTATAGGACTCACAACCTTATAAAGGTCCACATACCCTATAAAGGGTTGTGGCCTTTATTAAGGGGCACACACCATATGTAGAGGGCCTAAAAGGTCTTTGCACAGGGTACCTATCAGGTACCCTTTAAATTTTCAAAAGCTTGAAAATTTTGTGATTTTTTTAAAAAAATATTTGTAAAAAAAATCATACAACTACATAGGGGTTGAGTCATATGGCCCAACAAACAAAAAAAATTGCCTCAAAGGGAAACCTTCTGCAAAATCGATGATTTGACAGTCGATTTATAGGTTCTTGGGCCTTTTGAGCATTATGGTGGGGTAAAATTTGACCCAAAATGCTTCAAAAATATGGCTACCTTTTGAATTTGGCAACCAACTTCTTACTTCAAACCCTTGCATATTTGGTCGCCAATGTCCAACTGGGATTAAACAAAAAGAAAATATGACTTTCTCAAGCACTATGAATGAAATGGTGAGCTCATATTTTCTCCACCAATATCCAAAAATGTATTTGCAATACCCTCCTCAATAGAACCCCCCCCCCAAAAAAAAAAATAGTATTTCTATCACAATTTTCTAATTCTCTAGAACATCCAAGGATGAAAGAGAAGAGAATACTCATTGCTTCAAGAAAATACAATATTTTCACTTAAGATCTCTTAAAATACCAACCAAAGAAACTCAACTTGCTCTGATACCATGTAAGATTTGTCTATGGAGATAGCCACCCAAGATCTAGAAACCTAATGTAAAGCACAAGATAAGTTCAGAAGATCAATATGACAAGTGAAGTGATGTGTTTGCGACACATTGCTTTAAAGAAAAATTTGTTGATAGTGCTGATAAAAAAAATTCATATGCCCCAGATGCTAATTTTCAAGTGATGATGTGTGTATGCCCCCTCGGGAGATAAATCAGGGAAATTTTTGAATTTTTAGGATGTTTTGAATTTTTGAGTTTCAATTTTTTTGGATTTTTCGACAATTGATCTCTCAATAAAGAAGGATGATCCTACCAATTGATTAATTGATGCCCTTTCTAAAAATAAAAAATGATCCCACTTAAATACCCTCCATTTACCCCTTTAAAAGATAAAAAGGTGAAAAAAAAGCTCATTTGAATTCATTTACAATTTGAGTGATTGAGCTGATTGAGAAATTTAGCAAGATGGTGATCCCATACCACACCCATCGATTTGAGCAAGTTCGATGACACAACTATCCTGTCACGTATGGACCTCCGGTATGTACCTCAAGAAATCACCTTTTGAAATTTGAATTTGTTTTTGGCACGTTTTCATGTTTTAAAATATGTGAATAGTACATTTTAGTGCATTTAGGATCTAATATAGTGCATTGATAGATTTAGAGCATTTATGTGACAGAATGGCACATAGATGAATTTTTTGCACAATTAGGTTTTTAGCGCATTGATGCCATAAAGTGGCACATATGATGACTGTTGTAGCACATTTAGATTTTTGGCACATCGATGCTCTGTTTCAGCGTATTGATGGAATGTTTTAGCTAATCCATTGTTCTAGTGCATAGATGCACTATTTCTATGCATTGACACCAAAATTGATGAAATGCTGATTTTTCTCCTTGCTTTTGATGCTTAATGATCGTGTTAGTCATTGCTTTGGTGATGTTTGATAGGATAGATTATGATTTACCTCATGATGGATGAGATTCAATGATAGACGCTCTATGAGATTTGATCAAAATCTCATTTGAGCTGATTAGATTGACTGATAGATTGATTGATAAAATGTTGATTTGTGATATGTCATGATTATAGGAGGACTTATGAGTTCTTCAGTCTCAGCGGTGCTACCCAAAGACTTGGGATATGATTCCACATCTTGTGCAGGAAGATTTGGATGTTATTGCGTGATGTGGTTTATCTTCCTTGCTTGATATTTTGCAATATAGGATAAATAGGGGACTATTGAATGCATTGGCTAAGAGATGGCATAACAACCACAACACGTTCCATCTAGCTACTAGTGAGATGATGGTTACCTTGAAGGATGTGTATTGAATATTGGGGATTCCTATGGTTGGAGAGTTAGTTGTATATGATCACATAGAGCAGGGAGGTACCAAGGCACTAAGAAGGAGACTTTATGCTTACGGGATTAGTGATTATGAGATCCCATTGTAGGATATGGTTGATTCTTATGAGCCATTACCATTTGTTCTAAATGGGTTTGTTGGAGGTTTCTTATGTCCTGACTAGAGGTCAAAGGGATTGTCCATTGACTAGGGAAGGATACTAGAGAGGATGATCACCCAGGGGATTTGATATGCATGGGGTTCCTGTATGTTAGCACATGTATATCATGATCTACATCAGGTGGCATATCTCAAAGCTACGAGTTTATTAGCTAGAGTGACAATGCTTCTAATTTGAGCTTGGGAGCATATACTTGCTACTCATCCTATAGCGGAGAGAGATCTTCTAGTTGGAAGGCCATATGTCTTCAAGTACTCAAGTGGTATTGTCCAAAACAAGTTGAGAAAATTGGACTATTAGTAGTGAGTGCTTGATGATTTGGAGACCATCACATGGTGACCATACCTAGATTATGAGCAGTGGCCCAAGGATAATCTGGAGATGTCATACATTTGCACTTCGAGATATTTGATTGGATGAAACCAATTTATTATTAAGAGATTCATGCTCATGAGGGTGCTTCATCAGTATGTCCAAGTACAAGGGATGCCCCAGGGAGTTGCATTATATGCTTGGAGACAGCAGGATATTCCAAAGTGGGGACCTACCATATCTTATGATACAACTTGTGAGGAGTATTTTGGATTGTAGGCACAGGTATGGGATTATTGTCTAGATATCATGGCTACTGTGATGAAAGATGAGTATGTTGAGTATTTCTTCACACATGTCATATCGAGGATATCCAGTCCTGATGAGCTAGTACCATCATTTGATGATGATGAAAGAGAACCACAACATGCATCGAGACAAAGGAGGGACAGGGGAGATGGTGATGATGAGGAGGGAGATAGAGGGGATGCAAGAGATGATGGAGATGGGGGAGATGCAAGCAATAGATAGATATTGGATTTTAGAGTACCCTAGAGGAGGAGATCTATGGTTTTCTTGGAACAGCAGTAGGCAATCCCATTGTAGGTTCAGATCTATGTGCCTTCCCATCATTAGAAGGCACAAATAGATGTCTTACAGTTACAAGTGGAGGGATTACAAGAAAAATTAGCACAGGCACAGGAGCAAATTGCTTCTCTGATAGCAGAGAGAGATGCTGTGAGACAGAGATGTGAGTATGTGGAGGCCCTAGCTGAGAGATTATAGAGAGTTTCTGAGGGGACTATTGCAAGGGATATGCTCAGATAGGTTTTTCATTTAGCCTGAAAGATAGAGTACTATAGATCATTGTACTATCAGGAAATTCCTACAAAGTGACCTGCCCCTAGTTATGCAAAATCTATTAGTGCTAGGTCAGGTCAGAGTCAATCATGAACTACAAGCAAGGGTGTGACTGGGCCACTACTCCAAGATTCATTAGGTAGAGATCCGAGTGTAGGTCCATCTAGTGGTGTAGCAATAGGCGCAGCGATGCCTACAACGTCTAGGGGGAGCAACACATAGCTTTTGTGCTTACATTTGATGTACTGAGACTTGATGTATTCACTTACTCAATTAGGGACTTTATGATTTCCTGCCATGTTGTTGATGTACCTCTCCATATTTTGTGATATCATTTTACACTTGACATTGATTATTTTGAGATTATATGAGATGCAGCAGAGACTATTGATCTATATGTTGTCTACATGTTTTTATGATGAATGCATTTGATTTATGTTCTATATGCAATATGATGTTTATATGATTATGCCATGGTTGTGTATGGATGCAATAATGAAATGATGATGCATGGATTATGATTCTATATGACTTTTATGGATGATGATTTATGATATATAAGATAGATTTGATCGTGCAGATAAGATGTGATGTACTTTATATTTTTTTATTTCTCCAATGCAAATATATGATCTAATGCATGGATGGATGACCTATGATAATACTTTCTAATGTATGTATGATATGATAATGATTGTGCAACTACATGTGAATGATCTTTTTTTTTGGTTATGTCAAATGTACTCAATCCTTTAATGAGAGAGATAAAATTATTTTAAAATTTTCCAGCCTTGGAAAACCTAAAATGCACATGCAAAAACTAATATGTATGCAATCTATCTTAACCATGCAAATCTAAATATGCAATGTTGTCATCTTGTCTTCCAATTTTTTGTGCTTGTTATCATCATTGAGATTTTGATATGTTGAAAGTTAGTACAAACATCGATGGTCTAATTAAACCATGATTACTTGAGTACAACTTCCATGGATTTTTGATATTGCAAGGCAATACAAGCATCTAGGTATAATTAAACCGAGATGACCTAAGTATTGTTTGCATAAAACAGACAAGAATTAATCATTTTCCTATGCAAATCTGGAATGTCATCAATGATAC
>VDFB02052997.1:0-11714 GCA_007258455.2 Sequoia sempervirens
GTATGCATGGATGCATAGAAAGTCTATGTTTCATGGGATTATTAAAGAGTTCACTTGATTTCTATATGCTTCCATATTTTGCATGTGTGCCTATGAGGACAATAACCACAATATTTGACAATATTCCTCTATCCTTTATGATAGCTCATTGGTTCCAAAGCTCTTTTTATAGGACATCTGTGCATTGCCTCCAAGACTCAGATGAATCCTTGGTATTTCAAGGAAAGATTTGAATGGATAACACTTAAAATGATCTAAACTATGATTTTATAATCAAAGTATCCAAATGCATTGTAGCAATGCGAAACCCAACTTCCATTAAAGATGTACAATGAAAGTAAACAGAAGGAAAAATGCATTTGCTTCAAAGTTTGTAAAGCAATTTCAATAGATTGTCTAGCCATTGTCCAAAATATGGTTTTCTATCAACATAGTCCTTGAACCTTCTTTAGGTCTAACTGCTACTTTGTTAATTGACTTTGATTGAAAGGTCAAAATTTGAAATGTGGCCAAGCATAATTATACTTATTTATCTCTTTTAATTGTTATATATTCAAAGACTAATTAGCAATCCAAACAGCCTCCCCTTTAGTCAGATGCCATTCAATGCATTAATTTTGTATCAATGAATTATGTACCTTCAGCCACTAGTTTTAATCAAAGTATGCATATGGATTTAGAATCAAACTCTCAAAATAAATGCATATATAAATGTGTATTTTTCTTCATTTCATTATGTATCTATGTGTCCATAGATGCAATCATGCATATATCGATTTATGCATATATCTCGCCATCTCTCAATGCATCTGTCTATATATGTATGGTTGTATCTATGGCTACATGTATACATCGATTTATGCATATATGCACCTATGAATTGACTACACACATCCATGTATATATGCATTTATCGATATCTTCAATGGATACATGTATATATGCATGTATGGACTCATGCACCCATGTATAAATGTCTTTGTCTCTGCCCATCTGCAGATGCATATATGCATATTTCTACACATCCATGTATCTGTACACCTCTCTTTGTAACATATCTATCTCTGTCTGCATACATGTGTCTATGCATCCATCTATGCATGTGTGCATGTACTACATGCACATATGCATTTGTGCATGTGTATACAATACTCTTCCTTAGAACACAAGCATGTACAACAGAATACAACGTCCACAAAGCAACTGCGATGCATTACAACTAGCTTAAATCTATATTAAATGGCCAAAGTATGTTGGCCACCCATGGCCACCAAGCCATTCCAGTGCCTTCCCCACCAGCCAGATGCCATTTAATGCATTTGCTTCAATTATTTTGACCTCTCTATGTGTTCGCATTTTCCTGATATTTCAATGCATTTAATTTGCACTCATGTATTACGTATCTCTACTCGCCAGTTTTAGAAACTATGCCTTTGCTTAAATTTATTTAATCAATCTATGTGATCGCATTTCACTGATTTTCTATAACAATAATGATTTATAAAGCTATTCTGATAAATAGAAACAGATAAATGCTAATTTTCCAATATAAATTTATCAGAATAATGCTAATTTTCCAATATAACAAAATTAAAAGTTATATGTTGACATACATTCATGCATATTGTCCATACATGCATATATGCATATATGCCTTCATCCATATTTGCATGTGTATATGAATACATCCTTCCATGTAACATATGCATTTGTATCTATATGCAAATATGCATGCATCCATGTATACATGTATTCATTTCTCCATCTGTCCATGTAGTTCTGTTTTCTGTGTATACATGTGTCTGTTGATGCATCCATGCATATATCTGTGAATAGGTCTATGTATTTCTGTCTCCATGCATTTATTGTTCTCTAGCGCATCAGCATTTGCATTTTCACAGTTTCATGATCTTCCATATTTATTGTTTTCATAGTGTATGCATAACAACTTCCACTTTGTCTTCTGTTTTGACTCTTCTATCCTTAAATATCATTATATTTTTATATCTATTCTTCTCTTGTCGCATTTCGAGGAAGCTCAAGGATCTCAGTACCTTGTTCAGTATGAAGGAGAGTGAGAAATGTGACATGAGTCTTTTTTCTGTGTTTATATTGACACACTCAGCCCTATGATGATTTTAAAAAGCATAACCAATAACAAACTAGACATTCTTCCACCCTTTGTTGGAAGAAATAATCACTTCATACCCTATCAATTCCATTCCTTTCCATTTTCACCTTTGCACGTCCTTTCTTCTCAAATCAAATACATTTCAAAATCCATTTATATGCTTGCCTTGCATGATACCAATGTGTTGCATTCCTTTTTTCATTCAATCCAGCTCACTCATTCAAATTTTTATTTCTTGCATTTAATTTTAAGCATATAACTAAAAAATGATAAATTCATACCATTTACATTCCATTCATTCTCATATCCACTCTCGCATATCCTTGTTTCCCATATCAAATACTTTTCATAACTTATTCATACACCTTACTTGCATCTCATCATTCTCTCAATTGCCTCTCTTTGTTGCACTCGCATAACTCATTCTTCTTTTTTACCCTCACATATCTTTATCTATCTATACCTCAAATATACCTTCATCCATCACAACAAAATTCACACCATACCAAACAAAGAAAAAGATGAAGAAAATATCAAGCTTATGCAATTAAACACTGAGGGCTTCGAAAATAACAATCATAACATAGAGTTGTATTCAAGAGTTATTTTCAAAACGTCTTTTCTAAATCTTGTTTATTACAGATCCCTAAAAGCACGTATGATAGTTTCTTAAAGCCTAAAATGTGTAATCAGATTTAACAAATATTTACATGTATCCATGCATTCAAATGCATCATTAGATATCCTTTATACACTTGTTCAAAAAACAATAATGTATATGTTTCAAATGCAAATTGTTTCTGACATTTCTAACTTTATGCACACAGGCATTTATAGATTCTTGTTTATGTACCAAATTACATGGACACATGTATACATCCATGCATGCATAAATGTTTACATGGATCCATATATTTATGCATTCCTTCGATATATGCATTGGTGATAAATAGTTCATTTTTCCTGTTTTCTTTCGTTTACTACTGCAAATGCAAGTTGAGTCTCATTGTGCTTTGACAAATTTGTATTTCTACTCAATTTTAGTGTTTTCTATTCAACGTTTCTCGTTCACATGTCAAGGATGCTTTTCACTCTTCTATGCATTGTGTGCACATGGATACATGTATACATGCATGCATGTATACATAGATAGCTCAAGCATTGTTACAAATGTTTAAGATTATTTGCATTTAATAATTCAAACAAAATAATAATACATTTCTGCTTCCTGAATAAGATCATAAAGGACATTTGTTATTGCAAATGTAAACATACACCCATGTAAAAATACAAGTATTCATTGGTGTATCTATCAAAAAGTCCATGTATTTATTCTTTTCATAGTATATGCATAACAACTTTTGCTTTATTTTCTCTTTTGACTCTTGTATCCTTAAATATCATTATATTTTTATATCTATTCTTCTCTTGTCACATTTCGACGAAGCTCAAGGATCTTGGCACTTTGTTTAGTACGAAGGAGAGTGAGAAATGGGACATCAGTCTTTCTTTTGTGTTTGTATTGAGAGACTCAGCCCTATGATGATTTTAAAAAGCATAACCAATAACAAAATAGACATTCTTCCACCCTTTCTTGGAACAAATGTTCACTTCATACCCTATTGAATCCACTCATTTCCATTTCCACCCATGCACATCGTTTCTTCTCAAATCAAATACATTTCAAAATCCATTTATATGCTTGCCTTGCATCACACCAATGTGTTGCATTCCTTTTTTCTTTCAATCCAGCTCACTCATTCATATTTTTATATCTTGCATTTAATTTTAAGCGTACAACTCAAAAATGATAAATTCATACCATTTACATTCCATTCATTCTCATATCCAGTCTCACATATCCTTGCCTCCCATATCTAATACTTTTCATAAGGCATTCATATACCTTACTTGCATCTCATCATCCTCTCAATTCCTTCTCTTTCTTGCACTTACATTGCTCATTCTTCTTTACTACCCTTACATATTTTTATCTATCTATAGGTCAAATATACCTTCATCCATCACAACAAAATTCACACCATACCAAAGAAAAAAATGAAGAGAATATCAAGGTTATGCAATTAAACACCGAGGGCTTTGAAAATAACTATCATAACATAGAGTTGTATTCAAGACTTCTTTTCAAAACGTTTTTTCTAAATCCTGTTTATTACAAATATCTAAGAGCACATATCACAGCTTCTTGGAGGCTAAAATGTATGGTCAGATTTAACAAATATTTACATGTATCCATGCATTCAAATGCATCATTAGATATCCTTTATACACTTGATCAAAAATAATAATGTATTATTCTTTTGTTTCGATCATAAATGTTTTTTGTATATCTTTCAAATGCAAATTGTTTCTGACATTTCTAACTTTATGCACACAGGAATATATAGATTCTTGTTTCCATACCAAATTGCATAGGCACATGTACACATTGATGCATGCATAAATGTTTCCATTGATCCATATATTTATGCATTCCTTCGATACATGCATTGCTGATAAATAGTTAATTTTTCCTGTTTTCTTTCATTTAATACTGCAAATGCAACTTGAGCCTCATTGATAACATGTATCCATGCATTCAAATGCATAATTAGATATCCTTTATACACTTGTTCAAAAAACAATAATGTATTATTCTTTTGTTTCAATCATAAATGTTTTTTGTATATCTTTCAAATGCAAATTGTTTCTGACATTTCTAACTTTATGCACCCAGGCATATATAGATCCTTGTTTACTTACCATATTACATGGGCACATGTACACATCAATGCATGCATAAATGTTTACATTGATCCATATATTTATGCATTCCTTCAATATATGCATTGGTAATAAATAGTTAATTTTCCCTGTTTTCTTTCATTTCATACTGCAAATGCAAATTGAGTCTCATTGTTAACATAGAGTTGTATTCAAGAGTTCTTTTCAAAACGTCTTTTCTAAATCCTGTTTATTACATATCCCTAAAAGCACGTATGACAGTTCCCTAAAGGCTAAAATGTATAATCAGATTTCACAAATATTTACATGTATCCATGCATTCAAATGCATCATTAGATATACTTTATACACTTCTTCAAAAAACACTAATGTATTATTGTTTTGTTTCAATCATAAATGTTTTTTTTTATATGTTTAAAATGCAAACTGTTTTTGACATTTGTAACTTTATGCATGTAGGCATATATAGATTCTTGTTTACATACCAAATTACATGGACACATGTACACATCCATGCATGCATTGTAACGCTCGGGTCGCGGTGAACCCCAAAGGACAAATAAACAATAATTACAGCACAATTTTTTTTTTTAAAAGTAAACTTAACATACCTGTAATACACATTAAATCACAACATGAATTTCATTTAAGAAGATTCATTAGCACATACATCCCTTGGGGTACACGAGGATTCATTACGAGACTAAGATCCACACAATGACAATAAAGAATAAAACCAAAGATATAATTCATAACAAAGTAAACATTAACAAATGTATACATGATAATCATTGATAAGCAACCATCTGAGTAAGTACAACATATACATAATTAACTTAACACATTGAATATCAATTGCAAATAGCCACATAAGGTTTAATGTTACATTACAATACAATATTCAAGAAGTACAATGATACAAAAGTGTTTCCAATATGCATGGAAACCATACAACAAGAATCATGATACAATGAATAGATGAAAACTAGCTCCATGACGGGTACAACTCTGGAGTCGCTGCAACAGCACCAATCCGCACCTCTCGATCCTCGACCGGGGACCCAATGGGGTGCTTAGCATGTTCCACCCGACCATGTGAGTCCAAAGACCCACCCCCCATGCTAGGAGCTAACAAGAAAGAGTCCTCAACCAAGGACATCCAAACACGGAACCACAGGACTCAACAACATACAAAAGTATCAGAAAACTCAAGGATTACAAAGACATAATCAACAACATCCAAGAGTCAACATAATAACTTAAAGACATAAATTCCATCACATAAATCAAAGCAATGACCAGTAAATAAGTAACCAAAGGAAGATCATGAAACACTTCCAAATCAAACTGAATTAATAAACATAATACAATTCCAAATTGCAATTAAACAATACAATCATATCATAGTACCATAAGGGTACAAGGTCATAAGTCAAATATAAATGAGATCATACAAGACCACAAGGTACACCAAAGATGTATCAAGGCAATAATCACAAATCAATCTAAATCCAAAAAGCAACAATCTATACCAACTCCCACAACCTACTTCCAGAGGAACACAATAAAGTAAAACACATGGGCAACTAGGGGAGAGTGTCATCGCATAGACCACATGGGTTCTCCTGGCCCTTCTCCAAACCGAGGTGCCTAGCCCCCACTCCAGCACCCTCCGGCCCTTCCTCCTACTTGAGGCCACACCATAGGGTAGCTCATGCGAGCCGAGAACCCTCTCATGGGGACGAGCACGCACCTGCCAACCACGGCCTCTCTTCCACACCAAGGGAAGCACTACTGAAGACCCAGGCATCCATTTTATTAATCTTATAATGATATTACTACCCAACCCTCCTAAGTTAATTATTAGGTTTTCACTTGTTTAACTTCACCGTGGGTTCTCTTTGTGTTTTCCCCTTACGCAATGCACTTCACTTATGGTTTCTGTACTCAGAGAGACCCAACAACATAAAAAAACCAAGAAACCAAGGGTTGTACAATATAACAAGAATATTAGATCACAACCGAGAAACCTGCAAGGCATTACCCATCTCACTATAAATACAATATCCAAGTCTCAACAATTCTCGTACAACCCTTTTAAAATCATGAAACCAAAACACTTTCCACATCAAGGGCACATAAAGAGAGAGAACATCAATTATCAATCATCTCAAGCCTCTGGAAGCCAAAAGAATGAAAACCCACAAACAAGGGTAAAATGAAGCAACATGAGTTTTCTCCAATAATTCCAACATAAGGATAAAATTTTCAAATATGAGAGTAGCTCAGAAAGTTTCTCATACAAAGGGGAGAGATTCATCAAGACCCATCCACAAATCAACAATGGTGTCAAATTTCAAAAGGGAACGAAAGAAAATCAACCTTTAATTCAACGAAATCACTTAATGAAACCAAAAGCCACCAACTAGGTATTCCATGGGAGACCTCAATTTTCTCCTCACAAGAATCCCCTTATGATGGTACACAAATCACCTTCATAAAATCAACAACATAGCAATGACAACAATAATTGCAAGGCCACAAGAACTATTTTCAATTTAAATATAATGAGTGAATACATTAAAATAAGATCAACAACTCCATCCAGACTACATAATCAACTTAGATACAAAATAAATCAAAAATTCAAGAAGATCAACTATCCACAACTCAAAAACCAAAACACAAGTTCCCATTGCAAACACAACTTAAATGACAACGGATTCCCTAAATCAAAATTGACCTCCAAGGGCATTCTCACACCAATTTAAAACATCCAAAAACAATCCTTCAACAACAGAGATAAAAGCATTCAACCAGGCATCCAAGGTACCAAATTTAAGAACACCTTAAATACTCAACCACTCACAACTCCACAAAAACACTTACATAATAAACAACAACCAAAAATTCAATCGAGAACAATATTTATTAACCAAATCAATTAACGACCAGAACTAAATATCTATACAACTTACCCATACTAAAACAATTCATGATAACCATCACAAGTATTCTAAAAGACTTATCCATAAAGAGAACTTACAAATCAATCGTTAAATGAAAATAAAGGAAGTCAATTTTCAAAAGATTAAAATCCCATTTCACCAATAAACTATCCAATTCGAGAATACCCTACTCAATCTCTAACCATGCCCATACATTTAAATTTCCCTTTTCATTTATCAACATAATTGAAAACTACTTAATAATTGGGTAATTAACTCATTATTATTTCATAACTACTTATGTCCAAAACATTATTTCCATTTTCCTTTCATCATACTAACTTAACACTCACTTCCAATATTTAAATTAATTGTGAAAACCATTTAAGACCAATTGTCTATACTTTAAAATGACAATAATAACAATACTCTAAATACTTAAACTACATATTAGAACTTACCACTTTAAAATCTTAAATCTATCTAAATAAATTTACACACAATAAATACCTTTTAAAACCACTACATCTTTATATCTTTTAATTCATTTTGAGGGAGGAAATATAAAAAGAGAAAAGATCTGTTCTAAGAATCCAACAAGTCTACAAGTCTTAATTTCATAAAAAGATAACTTATTTGATTCTATGCTAAACTCTATTTTCACCCTATACACATTTAAAAAAATAAGAATTAAACAATCAATGCTGATATAAATATATATTCACAAATTGCCTTTCTACTATATTATCCTATCAAATTTCACAATTTAACAAATTAATAGGAATTCTTTTCTATTCCAACATATTTACTCAAAACAAGAATTAAATAAATCAATGCTGTCATATATACGTAAGTTGATTTTTCTACTAACTTATCCTCTTATAGTTGTAATTTAACAAATCAGTAATAATGATAAACAAAAGATTTCTTTCTATTTTATTATTATTTTCATTATAACAAATTCTGCTTTATTTTTAATCGAAAAGAAACAAAATCTATATTTATTTTTTTTAACGAAAATATAATTTAATTAGAAAAGAAATAGAATCTACATTTTCTAAATAACGCTAAATTAAAGAAACATAATTAATCAAAAAGAAACAATATTTATATATATTTTTTTAAAACAAAATGAAATAATAGAATGTTGTTCATTTCCCAGATTGCAATAAAAACCCCTTTTAATAAACAACCACAACCCAGAAACCCCAAAAATTTCATTAATCAAATAACAATTCCCAATTTCTGGTTAAACATTCTTTGATTAAACCATAACCCCAATAGAGTTTTCTTTCTACAATTATTTCATTTTCAACCTTAAATATAAATTTCACACACAGAGAGCAATTCCTATTTAACAGAAAATAAACAAATAACAAGAATAGAACCTAGTGTCCTACGCTTGCAGCAAACTGTAGAAGCCTTGCCCCTCTTGCTGCACTATTTCTTTGCTGCAAATCTTCTAGCAACAGATCCAAATCTTCCTTCCTCTTCACCAATTTTCTCCAAAAATAGAAAAAGAACTAAGGACATAAAAATGATTGGAAATAAAATTTCTCCAGCATTCGAACCCAATCCCCTCAAACAAAGAAAAACTCTTAATAAATTCCATGCCCAGGAATCCTTTCAATTCCTCTTCCCGTGAATACCAGAGGTCACATTTCAAGAAATAAAATCAAATAATATTTAACCTTAATTCCTTTTGTTGCCTTTTCCATATTTCATTTTTATTTTCCATGTATTTGATTAAAACTAAATAAATTTAAATCCACAAACATGAACTTTTAAATATATATATATATTTCTTTCCATAATACTTAATTAACTAATTACTTTCATATCAACCATTGCAGGATACAAAATAAATATAATATTTTTATTACTACTAATATTTATTCATTGCCATATTTAATTATTATTTTATGTCTTTATTTTTATTAATTACCTAATTATTATTAACTTCACTTAAATCAATTTTATCTAATAATATCATTTTTACTTTAACTTAATTATTTTAATTTTGATCATTTGTTCTAAATCATTTTGATTTAACTTAATTGATTATTATTTTAATTTCTAATCATATTTTAAATATCTCTTTACAAATTTTAATTTTAAACATGATTACTAACAGATTATATTTTCCACACAATCATCAACACGTTAATCAATGAAGCACAACGCCAGAAAACTTCATACACAAGACCAAAACAGCTGACATGGAGGGGGTATTACGCATAAATGTTTACATGGATCCATATTTTTATGCTTTCCTTCAATATATGCATTCATAATAACTAGTTTATTTCTCCTGTTTTCTTTCATTTAATACTGCAAATGCAAGTTGAGTCTCATCATGCTTTTAGACTCGTTCAGATGCCAAGGATGCTTTTCACTCTTCTATGCATTATGTGCACGTCGATACATGTATACATGCATACATGTATACCTAGATGCCTCAAGCATTGTTACAAATGTTTCTCTCTCAATAATTTACATGCAAAATGCTATAAACATGTGAATTATTTTAGTGTAGCTACATTTTATCTTACATAATAAGGTTCTTTATATCTTTCCAAATTATTTTTTGTTTAAAATATATACACAAAAATATTTATTCGTTTTACATAAACAAGATTAAAATCTTATTTATAATAAAGTCAATATCTTTGTACTGTTTCATCTAAGAATTTATTGTAATATATATTTCACTTATTACATTTTAATAAGTCAAATTATTACATTTTATTTTGAATGCAAAGTGCTATAAACATGTGAATTATTTTAGTCTAGCTACATTCTATCTTAGGTAATAAGGTTCTTTATTATATCTTTGCAAATTACTTTTTGTTTATTATATATACACAAATTTTAATTCGTATTACATAAACAAGATTAAACTCTTATTTATAATAAAATCAATAGCTTTCTAGTGATTCATCTAAGAATTTATTGTAATATAATTACATTGTTCTATACACAAAAATATGTTTTCGTATTACATAGACAAGATTAAAATCTTATTTATAATAAAATCAATAGCTTTATATAGAAGTAACCTTCATACTACATTAAAAAGAAGATTGATTAATCTTAGAAAAGTTTACACTCAAATGAGCTACCCCTATCAATGTTCCACCTAACACTAGTGTTTCTACTAGCACTTGCATATTGTGATATGATAAACTAAAATAACTCAGTTGTATTAATTAACGTAACATGTGTTTTAGAACATTACACTAAACATAATTTTATTTACAAATAGACATAGAAGCAAAAAAGAGATATGGTAAACTTTGTTTCGCCATGCATATAAATATGGGTCATGTAAAGAATGCATTTTTTTTAGTGCTTGCACACATGTTTTTGTAAATTGTTGCAAATGATATTTGATGCTTTAGAAATATTCCTACATCAAAACTTTGTTCGAATTGAAATGACTAATAAATTTATGGAGCAAAAGGTTTATTAAAAAAAAAATTTAAAAACTGTGCATTGGTCATAAATAGTTTATTTCTCCTATTTTCTTTCATTTAATACTACAAATGCAAATTGAATCTCATCGTGCTTTGAGACTCGTTCAGATGCCGAGGATGCTTTTCACTCTTCTATGCATTATGTACGCGTGGATACATGTATACATGCATACATGTATACATAGATGGCTCAAGCATTGTTACAAACGTTTCAGATTATTTGCATTTAATAATTTAAACAAAATAATAATGCATTTTTGCTTCCTGATTAAGATCATAAAGAATGTTTCTTGTCACAAATATATACATACACACATAAAAATACAAGTATTCATTGGTATATCTATAAAAAAGTCCACGTATACATGGTACCCATAAATGCAATTTTGCATGCATCCATCAACACATGTTAAC
>VDFB02052998.1:0-12838 GCA_007258455.2 Sequoia sempervirens
GATATCATTGTTGTATTCTATAGAATCCCTATGAGTATATTATAACCATAAATCATCTAACAATGCATCAAGTTGTGTGGTAAATTAGAGGATATTTATTCTTGAAATAGGATTCATAAAGTATATTTATATCTCTTTCCTTCTTATAGTTGCATATATTCTTATTTCTCTCTTTTTTCCTTTATAAGTGTTGTTTACATGCCAAAGGATTCTATTTTTTTTATATTGCTTCATATAATATTCTCCTTGAAAGATCGATGTGGAAATACTTGTATGTTTAGTAGTTTAATCTTGTTTTTTAAAGTTTAATTATTAAGGGGTTTGTAGGAATTTTACATAATATTTTTTTATCATATTTGAGGTGGGTTTTTTGGGTTCCATCTATTTGCATGTTATTGATCAATGGTTTGTGAGTTTTGGGTAATCCTCCATTTTGTTTTTGAGCATAGAAATATTGTGGGAATTTAAGAATGCTTAAGGTGGAAGATCTTGGAGTTGGTGATGTGTTTTCATGTTTCATGGTTATGACTTGCAGATCTTATTTGGTATTATGAGACTATCCTCTAAGATTAAATTTCTATTTTCATGTATTATGTGGTCATGTAAAATGGAATATTTTTCATGTTGGGTTCTTTCTTTTGGCTTCCTAGTTACATGAGAAAGTACTAGTTGTTTTGAATACTATTTAAAATTCTTATATTGGTTTCATTCTTTAAATCCATGGTTAAATAGAAGAATTGGATTATTGAACCCTCATTACATGTTAGTTGTAGAGTTGATCTCTTAGTGACCTAGAAGCTCCCAAAAAACCTTGTTCTTCTATTTGGATGGCATACAAAGTGATGGTTGGGGAATATTTTGGTTGCTTAAATTTCCTAGATAACCCTCTAGCATTTTTAGATATTTGTACTTGCATGTTATAGATTCATGATATTTATACTTGCATTTTTCTTATTGTTGAGAATGAATAATTTTTCCTTCACTTTGGGATTAGCTAGACCTAGCAGAGTATTCCTAGAGGTATCCTTTAACAATATTTAATCACAAATAAAGATATATTGTAACACCCCTCCGTTTTGGATATTTGGATCGGTAGTGTTTTCTTGGTAATGCTTGATTATGCTTATGATGTGACATTTGTGTCTGAACATGCTTTGACTTTGGAACTTGATTATTTGTGATCGTGATTGATTAAATGATGTGGAAGCTATATGTTGATGTGATGCTCTTTTATTCTAATGTTATCTTATGACATGATTTGGAGTAACTTAGAAGATATCTGATTAAATGATGTTGTATGCTATTGATCATATCTTTGATGTTAAATGCGTCAGTTAATGATATTGTATTGGTGAAAGGGATGGATTGTATGACTCGCTTGCGAGTACCCTACAATCCTGAGATTCCCTCTTCACAGTGTGTTTGATCATAATATACATATATATTTTGCATGTTCGACATGTTCTTTGTTGCAAGTTGCAGGTACACGACATCGACTCCACCTGGCTTCACAGGTTTGAGCATGTCCATTTACCAACCGTAATTAATTGGGAGATAGTAGCTAGGTTTTCCGAACCAAGTCGTCACCCTAGTCATAGCGTGTTTTCGGGTTGTCGTCGGGGTCAGTTGTTTTAACTTGGTCAGTTTCCCCTTGAGTGTTTATTTAATTTCAAGTTTAAAGTTTATTAAATGACTTGCGTAGTTTAATTGATGATTAAATGCGTTTAGTTGCAATGTTGAAATGTGATTTATTTTATTGATTTATTTGATGAAATTAATAAAATAATGTTTGGGTTATTGATTGATTTGATTAATTAATAAACTAGATTTAGTTTATTAATTAATTAGATTAATAGTGGGTATAGTCTAAAAGATGATTTAATCTATTTAGTTTCGATAATTAAATGCAATTTATCTCGTTTGTTAATTGGATTTAAATTAATTAAATAATTCTTTAGTTCTATGGAATTGAATTATTTAATTAATTAGATTGAGTTATAAATTGATTTGTTTATTAATGAATAAATTTGAATAAAGGTTTGATTTAAATTATAAAGGTAATGGAAATCATAATAAAGTTTGGATTCAAATGCAATTATATATTTACATGAAATTGTAATTGAAATTAAAAGTATTTTTGTGAATTGAAAAAAAAGGAATAGTTTTAAAAATATATATATTTTTTAAATAAAAAATAAAAAAAATTAGATAGTGAGAATTTTAGGGTTTGCTTTGACCAAAATTAAATAAAAAGCCTATTTTGAAAAGAAAGGGCTCATGAAAATTTTATGCTTGCAATTTGGGGAAAAAAAATTGGGGGCTATGGTTTTGCTTGAAATCTTGAAGGAGGGCTTGGAATTCTCCATGGTTGAAAGTTTCCAAATTTGGAGAAAACACAAGGTACTACCATTTTCTCTCCTCTCCTTCTTCTCATTTTGCTTGTTTGAAAACTATAGCTTTAGATTCTTTGAAAAATCCATGGAAAAGCTGTCAAATTTGCTAAATCTCTAGTTAGGTTTGAAAATAGGAACTTAGAAAGTTTCAAATGAAGAAATTTATCTTCTTGGTTGTTTTGGAAAAGAAAACCCAGAAAATTCATCATGTCATTGTTTAAATCTTTCTCCTCAATCTTTCCTCAAGAAAAATTTGCCCAATTTGGGCTGTGGGATGATATGTTTTGTTTATAAATGACCATTTATATAATTTTGCACACAACCTTATGCATATGAGAGATTTTTTTTTTTTAAATGACTGTGAAAAAAAATTTCGTTCTGGTTTTCACCAGACTCAAGGTTTGTGTTTTTTTTAATTATTTTGTTTAATCTCGTTTTGTTTTTCTGGGGCGAAATTATTTTAATAAAAATAAATTTCATTTATATTGGTGGGGTGGGGAGACCAACCCCCACCACCACCACCGCTGCCGTCACCGCCAAGGGTCGGCTCTGTGCACTCGATACATAGCCCCCCCACCGCCGTGGGCGATGGATATTGTGTGCTTTGCACACAGCCCCGCCGCCGTGGGTGGCGACGGGCGGTGGGCGGAGCGCCCAGCCCTGCCGGCCACGGGAGGCAGGGGAATGTGATTTAGGGCTTCAGCCATTCTTTGGTTTCAACAAAAATAAAATAAAATAAAAGTTAATAAAAATTTCAATTTTGGTTATATGTTATTTAAAATGTATTAATTTATATGTATAGTCTTATAATATATAAATTTGATATATATTATAATATTATATATATATATAATATTTTAATTTCATAAATTATGTTTTTTTTTTGGAAATTAATTAATGGGAGTTTAAATTTAAACTTTAAATAATTTATTCTTTTGGAAATAAAATAATACTTCATTTAATTGTTATTTTATTTGGCAAAAGGAAGTTAAATGATTAGTTGAAAATTTTATAATGATCATGGGGTTATTATAATTAAAGGAATTGGCATTTTATGAATGGCCGTGAATTTCAAAATAAGTGACTTTAAGCTATTTTTTACATGTACATTAAAGACATATTTTGTTTATGCAAAATAATAAGGAATAAAATATGATTAATCGAAATGTATGAAATTATGAGATATATTCTATTTAATGGGGTTTTAAATGATGTTTTTAATAGAAAATTTTGGAATCCAGAACGATCTTTTAGGGGTACATTTAGATGATAATTGACTATTGAAAATAGAACTTTCTCTAAAATGATTATCACATTGGTGTGTAATCCATGTGGTAATATAGATTAGATGATATGATTAACATATTGTTAAACCATTGATGCCAATTTGAATTCAAGATTAATTTATTTCATCTAGATGTCTTTTTAGCAAAACGTTCTAAGTATAGAAGACAATTGAAGAGCTTAGGGTTAACGAATGTCTTAGTTCACATAGATGGTTATGATCTTTAACTATGGAACCAAAATTGAAGAGCTTAGGATTAACGAATGATTTATTGCAATCAAATAACTTTATTTGTCAAATGTTGATTTATTGATAATTTGATTTTGATTAATTATAAATTGATCAAGTAGAGTTATATTATTGGATTAAATTCTTTAATGTCGGCAAGAGGACATACGCATTTACTATTTAGTGTAATTGATTGGAATATATTGTGTTCAAGTAGAAATGAGTATAGTTGATTTATTTAATGTTGAGTTGAAATTGAAGACTGATTTGTTGATCTAAGTGTTATTATCAAGATGTTTTAATTATAGAATATAATGGCAAAACGTAGAGAAAGGAAGGACTTATTATTTAATCGAAATGTTTTGTTAATCAAGTAATTTTATTGACAGTATATGATTGTGAGACATAGAGTGATTGATTGGTCTAATTCCAGTTCCTTGATGTTATCTATTTAAATGTCTTGGTTTTAGTATATGGTTGTGAAATTTAGAATATGTGATATGATTCTTTGCATATTTCTTTGTCGTGAAAAGAAATGGGTTTGATTGTTTGGATAAATGCAAGTCATGTAAACTGTGTTTGACTGGGTTTAGGAAATCCGAACATTAGTTTACTTAACTATCTGGAATGCTTGTAGTGCTTTAATGTTCATCCTCAATGTTGGGAGAATAGAGTCAGTGTTGGAGTCTTCCAGATAGGAGTTCATGTATTGGTATGGGATTGTAGTACGTGAGTCATTTTTGTTGTGCCATGGGAAATTGTGCATGTGACACCATGTCGTTTCACCCGGTTTTCACGTGTGGGTTTTGTAATTGGTGCCTCCTTGGGAATAGGAGAAGGTTTTGTAATATGTGCCTCCTTGGATGGAGTGGTTTTGTTTTGTTGTTTTCCTCCAATGTTTGGGAGGGTTTAACCTTGTTGCCTCCAGTGTTTGGAGAGGATCTTAACCTTGTTACCTCCTTGAATGGAGAGGTTGTGTTTATATGGATATTTATTTTGGTTATTACCATGCTAGTTGTCTTAGGAGAGTGGCTTACAATGGGCGCCGACACACAAAGTGGTGCCAAGATAACCCTTTGTAAGTTGGTTAATTCAGTGATAACTAAATAAACTTTTAGAAGTTTAGGATGCATCAAACCATAAACAAGATAATTGTGCCTCGCTCATGAACCCAAGGGCTAGTACGAGACTTGGGATGAGACGGGAAGGCCTGGAATGGCAAGATCATCTATCTCATCTTCACGAGAGGTATTTGATTCTGCATGAGTGAGCATGGGTGTCGGGATTTCGGTAGAGGCCACCAGAATAACCCAAGGTGGGGGCCAGAGCCTAGGAAGATTCCCAGAGGATATCCCTTGATGAGCTATGCGATGACACTCTTCCTAAGTCAATAGTTTGTATATGTTTTATGTGACGCTCTTGATCTATTATATGTCTGGAAGTAATGTAACCTTTGTCAATGTTATGTGAGTCGTACCTAGAGTTGTACATGTGACCGTTCAGTCATGTGAAGAGGTCTTGCATTTATTTTGTATCAGTTTTGTGTGGCCCATGTCTATTGGTAGATGGTCTTGTGTAGGAATTCCTGGTTACTGTCTCCTAGCATGGAGGGAGTGGAACCTTTTGGTTTCCACGTGGTCAGGTGGCGTGCTTCTTAAATCCGTTGGTTCTTCTTCATGTTCGTGTGTTCGTGATTTCCAGTTGGAGAGCTCGTGGGAATCGGTTCTTCTCATGCCTTGTTCTCTTAGTTCTTATTGTATTTTATTACCCCTCAGTTGTTATCGAGGTGGAATTTGTATTATGTAACCATATTGTTGGAATTACCTCATTCGGGGAATGAGTGTTGTAATCTTATTGTTTAAATATTGTTATTGAAATCTTTTGGTATTTCTTATCCTTCGTTGTAAGTTATCTTGTATGGAATGTATGTTGTCTCATTTCCTCAAGTGATTAATGTTTCAGTTTTTATTAATGTTGTAGTTGTTGTTGGGTTTTATAGTAATCTTTGTCTCGTGGCCTTAGAGGTTGTTGGCAATGTGTATTCATCTTACATGTTATTTGTACTTAAAAAAAAAAAAAAATTGGTGCATTTAAGTAGTGAATTGCAACTTCCTCTAGGGTTGCATGGCGGGGCATTACATATATAAAATATAAAAAAGTATAATAGTATCTATATACATGAAATTTGAAATTTTAGATAAATTAATTTATGTCCTCGGATTTAATTAAATTTTGTCATACTTGATTAATACATCTATTCATTTTGAATTGTAGGACCTTAAAATTAAATTTGGTTGCCTTAGGAAACTTCACCAAATTTTATTCCCTTAAGCCATGGACCATTTTGTCCTAAGACCTTACTGCACAGATCCCCTTAAGCCATCCTATACCCTAAATCGTAAATCGATGTCTTAAGGGGAAATTTGACATTTCTTAAGGGGATAAATTTGGTGAATATATCTATGTGTCCCTTTCAATGTCTTCTATTAATTTTTCATTCTTATCTTTAGTATTATTTGAAAATAATGAATGAGATTAAATAAATTTTAATAAAACCCCATAATTTTAAATCTACCCTTCATATTAACAACCCCACACTGGACTCAATTTAATGTGTGTACATGCTATTAATTTTTAATGTTATGGATTTTATAATGTTATAAATCAAATGGTCTTCAAATGAAATATATTTTGAATTTGTGCATGTTCAATGTGATTTTTAAATAACTTTCAAATTGTGTGCATTATTTAATTAGTTTGTTGATATATATTTTTTAATTGTTTAAGATACAGTTTCCATATCATTGCTCACATGGATCCATTGTTTAATTTAGAGGATTTTATGCCCAATCAAGAAATTCCTAAAGATCCCATACATCCCAATCCACCACATGAACATAACCCTAACACACCTCCACATTCTCCACCGCCTAACCCCCCACCCACTCCTGTAGTTGATGAAGATCGATTAAGAGAGAATATCCAAGAAAACCTCATTGTCATTCAAGGAAATATAGATCTCATAAAAAAAAATCCTAGAGTCCCTCCCCATCTCACATGGTTTGCATCTACGATGCAAACTATTATCGATTATGTTTGATCTATTGATGCAGACCTAGTTAGGTTCCATCAATGGAGAGAAGAGAGGAGACAATTCTATGTGGATGGATTGTCATATAAAGAAATCAATGACCTAAAATTTACCAAACAATCCATGTGCCAATATTTTATTAATCCCCATACAAACCAACCCATTCCACCCACGAAAAAATGAATTTCAATTTTATGGTGTAGGCACCTGCAGATAGCTGCACATTTTTGGGATAGATAGTGGATGGTGTTTGATAGTCCACCACATGGCAACAATGAGGTGCCCTTATACTTTTTGAGAAAGTTATGGGATGAGTTTGAGTTGGGTAGAAAACCCAACTATTTTGATATGAGTTCATTTCAGGGAGTTGGACGTGGCATGCCCCAACATAGACTAGGAGCACGTGTCGATCTTCAGTGACATGCTCCAATTGCTCCTATTGTTCCTCTTCCTTCTCCTAGTGTTCCTGCTACATTTCAGCAGCAGACCATGTTATCGACATTAGGAGAATTGAGTTCACTTTTAGGACATCTCACTCAGCAGACTACACAAGCGGCCACTGAAGTGGCCAATAGAGAGCATGGAGGCTCAGGCTATAGGGATGCTCAAAAATCCACTTCAGGCGACGAACATGCATCTGGGACAGGGTCATACCTGGATTTACTATATTCTAAGGATTGTCCTACACAGGTATGTTAATCTTTTGAACTTAAATTTAATTCAAGTTTGAAATATGAAAAAATATGTAAATAATAACATCAAATTATATATATAATATAATATTAATTCAATAAGTGTTTGGTGTAGATGCATGATCATGTGATGCCTAAAACTCAATATGATCATAGTGTGCATATGTCGAGTGTTGTAGATCTGGGCTCACCTTTTGGATAGGTCCTTGAACCAATATATATTAAATAATTTGTGTGGATATATATCTAATTTAATTTGAATTTGTACACATGTGTGAATTGATATATTATATCTAGATGCAGGGAGGTCATACAATACCTAGTACTAACCAACCACAAGTTACAGTGGTGAGCGCTCCTGAGACATCATCAGCTCAGGTGCGTGCTTTCAAAAGTTTGTTAAGTTTAAATTAAATAGACATCATAGATCTAATTTAATTTTTCATTTACATACACATGTGCCAATGATCTATATGAACTGTTGTAAATCTATATACAAGAATTTCATGAGATACACATGGCGGACCGCACACCTGAGACATCATTGGCATTTATGCATGGGAAATCTCAGGTGCATGACCATGAGGTCATATCATTCGAGGTTGTAAACTTTACTTTAAATCTCCTATACAATTTTTATGGACATTTTAAATATATATATATATATTTGAGGCTTTCACATATTGTTTGCTTTATATGAATATGCAGGATATAGTAGATCAGGCATTTGCATCTTCTCAAGTGACAGTTATGCTACACGTTGAAGAAAATGTGTCAGTTACAGATTCACATGATCATATGGTAATTTATGCATACTAGAAATCATTTTTACTATATAAATACTAGATATTTAATTAAATTTATTTTTATCTAAAAGTTTATATTTTCAAGTTTAAATATGTTTAATTATATCAAAATTTCTAAATAAATTTAAATCTAATTTCAAGTTTCTTGTACTCTTTTACAGCATGATGCGAGTACATCTAGTCAACATGGAACAAAGAGGAGACTTGATTTGACCGATCAGCCTGAAAGTTAGATGGTTTTATATTTTATGGACTATAGATCTCTAGTTTTATTTAAATATATGTGTTGGACTTGACATATAAATTCTATGGACTATCTATCTCTAGTTTTACTTTGAACATGTTATTATCATATTTGTGTTTATTTATATTAGTTGACTTTAATATGATGATTATATATGCAGTCAATTATGATATCTTGTTATGTTCATTTTGATGATTATATGCACTCATACATTAGACTATTTATATTTTATCTAATTTTCAAGTATTACATGCACTATATAAATTCTTATCTAGAATCAAATTTAATATATATAATTTATCACATGGTTAGGTGAAAAATTAAAACATTCCTTAAATAGTTTAGATCATATTCATAATAAATTAAGGGCAGGTAATTTTAACTATTTTCCAATTAGATAGCAAATATTTGAATCAATAAACAAAAAAACTATCTCCTTGTATGTATAAAATGTATAATCTATACAATTGAATAATTATATAAAATGTGGTAAATACAAGACATGAAATGTATAATCTATAAAATTGGAACAAGATATTTAAAAAGTGACATTGAACAAACATATATAATGTATATCAAGATGTTTATTACAACTATATAATATGATGAAACATATATGTGAATGTAGATACAATTAAAACTTATCAACTTTTAGGTGAAGACCAAAAATTAGCATTTACATAGTCTCTTGATAAAATAATTTTTCAGTTCAACAATCACTTAGTAGTTCGACTTGATGAGAACCTGCAAAAATAATTAATGTAAGTAACTACAATTTTTATGAGTCATTTAAGAAAAAAATTCATGCGAGAAAAGAATAGTATATAGTAAATTCCATAAAAATTCAAAAGATGTTTGCCATAGGATGGATTAAGGGGACCTAAGAGGATATATAGCTTAAGGGGGGTCTTAAGAGAATGGCTTAAGGGGAGTTAAGAGGATGGTTTAAGAGGATGCATCTCATGAACCCTAGGATATGGCTTAACAGGTCCTAAGAGGATGGCTTAAGGGGAATTATGAGAGTCCTTTAATAGGATGGCTTAAGGGGATGTAAGAGGGTGGATTAAGGGGAGTTGATAAAATGACTCAAAGGGATGTAAGAGAGTGGATTAAGGGGATGAGGGTGGATTAAGGAGTTGATAGAATGGATTAAAGGGATGTAAGATAGTGGATTAAGGGGATGCATGTCATGAACCTTACAATATGGATATTAATAGGCCCTAAGAGGATGGCTTAAGGGGAATTATGAGAGTCCTTTAAGAGGATGGCTTAAGGGGATGTAAGAGGGTGGATTAAGGGGAGTTGATAAAATGACTCAAAGGGATGTAAGAAAGTGGATTAAGGTGATGTAAGAGGGTGGATTAAGGGGAGTTGATAGAATGGGTTAAAGGGATGTAAGATAGTGGATTAAGGGGATGCATGTCATGAACCTTACAATATGGATATTAATAGGCCCTAAGAGGATGGCTTAAGGGGAATTATGAGAGTCCTTTAAGAGGATGGCTTAAGGGGATGTAAGAGGGTGGATTAAGGGGAGTTGATAAAATGAATCAAAGGGATGTAAGAGAGTGGATTAAGGGGATTTAAGAGGGTGGATTAAGGGGAGTTGATAGAATGGATTAAAGGGATGCAAGATAGTGGATTAAGGGGATGCATGTCATGAACCTTACAATATGGATTAACAGGCCCTAAGAGGATGGCTTAAGGGGAATTATGAGAGTGACTTAAGGAATGCAAGATTATGGATTACAAGGATGTAAGAGGATATGACTTAAGGATGCTTTAAGAGGATGGCTTAAGGGGATGAAAGAGGGTGGATTAAGGGGAGTTGACAGAATGACTTGAAGGGATGCAAGAGGGTGGATTAAGGGGAGTTGAGATAATGAATTTATACTATCAATTAAATGTGTCTAGAACTATATATAGTTACCTATCTCTATATTTGAATTCCATTGTAATATATGTGCATCTCCTCTCTTGTTTGTAAAGCATCTAATTTTGGGGGACCTGAAACAAAAAATGATATAAAACTTTAATTAGGAAATGATTAAATACAAATATATATATCAATTAACTATATAAACAACTAGATATACTTACCAATATTTATTTACTCTATTGTACCATCTGCATCCTCTCTCTTTTTTAATGCATCTATGATTGTCTCGTGATCATCCATTGAAAGTGTCCATAAAACTTTATTAGCAAGCCTCCCTTGATATCTAACTAGTTTTATATTGGTTGCCAAAATCAAATGTGAATAATGTATAATCTTCTTGTGTCTTTCATAATCTTCAAATGCAGGCAAGCCATTCTTTCTCATCAAATATTTTCGAAGCCAGGTGCCAACAACAACCACTAAACCAGTTGGATACTCAAAGTTGTCATCATCCACTCTAGGATGTGCCAACTTATGTTTTCTCTCAACACATCTAGCCAACCAGTAATCTGTCTCCTCTTCATTCCCCTCAGGTGCAACAACAACATACACATGTCCTACAAAAATAAATACAAAATTCAATAAAAAGTGACTTATATTTAATTCACATATAAACATCCATACATACAAAATTCAACTCAATAAATAATGTACCTTCTTGTACAAGATCTGAAACATGATCATAATCATCTGATGCAAACACTTGATTATCTTCAATTATTGTTCCATGTTGAACATTTGTCGATGTAGGCGTTAAGGCTCTTTGTTGCCATTGTTCAACCAATTCTGTATTTTCACATGCCTCCCAATCACCTGCAATACAAAATTGACAAAAACATGCCAACTCCCTTGTCCATATTGTTCGTGTGTTTGCATTTGAACTCTTAAACAAATGCCATTTTACAGATCCATTAATTGTTTCACAATCTTGTCGAGAAAAAATATCATTTTCTTTAACTAACCAAAAGAAGCGTCGAATTATTGAGCTCTCACTTGTTCTTGTAGATAATTTGGTATTGCACCAATCTACAATTGCACATGCATCTCTAAATTTCGTAGCATCCTCAAATTTTAGTTGCTCTCTAGCAAGAGCTCTTTTCACACATGCACTTGCTCCATCGTGTTCTCCCTTACCATGACTAGCTTCAAAAAAACTCCATATGTGTTGGATATTATTTTCCTTATGAACTATACATAACCAATAAAACATTCTAGCATTTTTGAATTGACCCGTGCAATTATCTGACCATATGAGATGTTCTAGCATTTGAATTCCTCTCTCTTTTAAATTTTTATAAAATATATCAAAACAATATTGTACAAACTCAGATGAATGTAATTGATTATCACTTACATAAAAATGGTACTCTCAAAAAATTTATATTATCTTCTATACTATCTTCAGCATGTCTATAAACAATGTGAACAAATATAGCTACGTGCACTGAATTATAATATTGTGATTGAATTTCTTCTTATTGGAGCAAGAGTATAATTTTAGGCAAAATCAACAACTGACAATATACTTCCAATTAGGAATGTGTTTTTACATAAACGAAATTGATTAGCAAGCCAATGAGAATTATGAGAGTGTTGAACATATTTAGGTACAAACTTATCTTTAAATTCATTAATAAAAGCATGCACACTAACTTTTTCCACAATTAGCTCAACTTGTTTTCCAATTTTTCCATCTTTTAAAGAATACTCAACATTTTTAAATTTTTTTACATCCACTAATTGTTGCCCAAATTCATCTAAACTACTTTCATGCATACATTCTCCTAGTAATGAAAAGTTACCACATCTATCGCATTCTCCAGAAATGCATGCTTTTAAAAAAAATGAGTTTCCATTTAAAGAGGGATCACAAAACAAACCTGCTATAAAATCTTTGATTATTTTAGGTGGCATATTAATGCCACAAATGTCCTGCATAATTTGGTTAGCATGCAAAGTGCATCATATATATCAAAATATATCATAATAATAATGAAATTATACATGAGTCTTACAACAACAAGAGATTCGTTGCTTATTAATTCTAACATACCAAGGTTTACACTTTTTGAATGATCTTTGACTTATGTTGATATTCAATGGTAAGATTGAAGCATCTAATTTTTTTTTTAAATAATTCAATTTGAGTCATATCTAAGA
>VDFB02053000.1:0-22722 GCA_007258455.2 Sequoia sempervirens
AAAGGATGATTTTCAATGGAACCCGGTCTGGATTAAAAATCAAATTCCCAAAGTGAATTGTTTTTGGTGGGTTGTTGTCCATGGGAAGATTCTTACCACAAATAACCTAAAAATAAGAGGGTTCCAATTTGTTAATAAATGCTACCTCTGTAATGAAGATGAGACAATAATGCATCTATTCTTCCATTGTTCCTACTCAAGAGAGGTTTGGTCATTCTTTCTCCATTCTTTCTCCCTATTTTAATGACTAAATGGGCTTTTGCTGCCTCAGTAAAGCAGTTCTTGGATAGTTGGAATGTTTGTCCCTATTCCCATTACATAATTGTCAACCTTTGGAGACAAGCTCCTCCTTTCATAGCCTGGGATTTATGGAAGGAGCGAAATAATAGGATCTCCAGGGAAACTGCTATAAACAGCAAAGACCTCTCTTTGTCTATTAGGCATCAAATTCAAGAGAACATAAATGTTGGGATCTATGATGCTTCAAAATTCTTACCCTCTTATAAGGAAATCAGAATAAAACAATTGTGAGGGTTGTTAGCGAATGAAATAGAACTCAATAATTAAATTAAGCAATGACTCTAGACCCGGATTAGCACCAATATGAATCCGCTAACAGCTCTGAAAAGCACACAATTGCATTTGTGGCTTTTCTCTGAATTTTATAGAGGTACAGCTCCCTCACAAGATCTTCAAGGAATTAATCTATCCTAAAGAAACCACATGTGCTTCTAACCAAAAAGCAGAAAAGGTAACTAACGCTAGCTCATAAATATGAAACTAGCACGGAGGCAGAAACACAACCATTTATGATCAATTCAAAGATTGAAAATAATGACTATGTTTCTGCCTCCGCACTAGTTTCATATTTATGAGCTAGCGTTAGTCACCTTTTCTGCTTTCTGGTTAGAAGCACATGTGGTTTCTTTAGGATAGATTAATTCCTTGAAGATCTTGTGAGGGAGTTGTATCTCAATAAAATTCAGAGAAAAGCCACAAATGCAATTGTGTGCTTTTCAGAGCTATTAGCGGATTCATATCGATGCTAATCCGGGTCTAGAGTCATTGCTTAATTTAATTATTGAGTTCTATTTCATTCGCTAACAAATTTTTGGCAACTCCGATGGGGACAAATTAATCCGAAGTCTAACAATCGTCCTTACGTCATGTAGCAAGATGGTACTTCCGCATAATGATGTTTTCCCTATTTTGCAGCTAGATTTAGATTGGGTTGGAGTTGAACAAGAGGATATCATATCACAATTAAATACGCTCGCGTGGAGATACAGAAGAAGCGCAGAAGATTACATGCGAGTGAACTTTGCCTTGGAAGAAGAAGAGGAGCGGGCCCAGCGACCACCTATACTCGTGATTGAACCACCCCCAAGACCGATATTTGAATATTACGACGACCCACCTCGTCGTCATATAATCACCAGCCTAATCCACCTCCACATCGGCCAAGGGACCCACCTGCATAGCGGCCTCAAAATCCACCTCCGGTCGGTCCACCACAGTAACTTCCTCTTCCTAACCTTACTCCTGGTGAGTTGGCGACTCTGTTTGTTTTTTATGGCTTCAAATCTCTGGTGCAACCAAGTTGGCCCCCTTGCTTTACCGCAATATCATGATTTACCTAAAGGATCCCATAGAAGATTTCCTAAATTCTTAGGTCAGAATGATCAAGATCCTGAGGAGCATTTTCTAGCTATAGCGGCTATGAGTGCAATCTTAGGAATCCAAGATGAAAACGTGTTTGTAAGAAATTTTATTGAAAGCTTGATTGAGAAAGTTGTTGAATGGTTCAGAGGACTTAAAAAGGGAAGAGTTATTGGTTGGCATGTCCTTAAAACAAAATTTCTCCAACACTACGGAATTCCAACTAATGTTGCAGCTACCCTGTGTCACTTTTTCCAAATTATGAAGAACAGAGCTGAGATGATGAGGGATTTTGCCTACCGTTTCAACTGGTCTCCAAAAAATTCCTGTCCCAGAAAAGCCCAGTGCAGAGATTCAATACCACATTCATTTCTACCCTTGAACCAGATATACAATTGCTTTTGAAAAGAGAGAAAATTCAAGGAATTGAGCAAGCTCAACAAGAGGCAGTGAAGGCTGAAGATGATTTCATTGCAGTAGGCAAATGGAAAGTAAATTCAAGTATGAAGTTTGGAAATAGTTGTAAAACCTTTCCTAAGTTCCCAGTTAAATGCAACCCTACTGTGGAGAATATGAATATAACGATCCTTGATAATCTACATCAGCCTAATGAAAAACATAATCACCCCTGTGCTGATTTATCCTTGAATTTATGCACTTATGCTGAAGCTGAAAGTGATTATAGCTCATCTAGTGATGATGAAGATGAAGAGCTGCCAGTAAATCCATCATTGACTCTGACCTTCCCTCTTGGTAAACTATCTCCTTCAGAGGTTAGCTCGAAAGGTTTGGTATCGTATTCTCTTCTTTCTCCAGAGTACGAATCTTTCCTTTTCAAAGAAATAGAGAATAAGGATTTATGCTTAAGTTCGGAAGAAGATGACCCTAGGAAGGATGGTTTTCGAAAGAAAGAATGGGAGTCAATTCATTATAATCCTATCTTTGATTGTGATGAATTTGGAATATATGATAATCCTCTTTTTATGAATTCAAAAATCAATTAATGTTAACAGAAGAAGATTGTTCGCTTAGAGCTGCAGTTGATCGTGATCAGAGACTAAAAGAGGAAAATGCTAATCTCCCAACTGAAGGAGAAAGTCAAGGTCAACTCTCAAAGGTAATTGAATCTTCAAATATCATCTTTCCTAGCTCACAAGTTGTTTACGAAGGGTTCAAGTGTGCTAGTGACAGTCCTAAAGGCTGGGAAACTTTATTAGAATCAACTTGTAGAATGGATTAAATTGAAAGAGGAATTGTGATTGGTGGATCAGCAATGGAATCTAATAAGTCTAATGATGTACAAGCTACAAATGGGGGTCCTAAGTCTTTAGACTATGTGATTGCTTCCACACATGGTAACCATGAATTTCACTTGCCTCATAACATATATGTGGGGTGTCCAATTTGAGGACTCCTTTCTTCTTGTTCAGAGTGTCAAATGCAAAACGTGCAGAACAATCTTGAATCAAATGTTGTACAAAAAAATTCAAGTGAACATGCACAGGGAAGTATTAATGTGAACCATTTTACTAGTGAGATGTGTAATCAAGAGTGGCTCTTTGATCAGAAGACATAGCTTAAGAAGTCCTTACAAAGTGCTGACTTTGTTTATTTGATAGCGGCAGTTGAAATTTGGCAGATGGATGTACGTGCAGTTTTCAATCACTCAGCATTGATTCGTACAGGCAGCTATTTCTCCCAACCTATCAATGGATTCCCATGATTATCTCGGGAATCGTCTGAGGTAGGGTTGTCCTACCGTGTACATAGTTGAAATTTTGGTTTCTTTCCTTGTTTTGTCCCGTTTTGGTTTGTTTTGGTTGTCCTCCTCCTTGACTCCGTGTCCAATGAAATTAGGATTGGTCTACATTTATGATTCTGGGTTCACTGCTTTGTCCTTGCAGTCCTTGTCCCCAGCTAGAGCCACTGTTACCCATAAATTTTCCTTGAGTCTCTATTTGAGATGTTACCTTCTTGTTTTACCTAAGTCATTAACCAAACTTCGTTCTCAGCGATCTTTTGTCATTCATTTCGAACTCGGGCGGTGTTTTGTGAAGTTCGCCGAACTCCCTATTCTACCACCTACCTTACTTTTCCTTTATCTGGCAAGTTTTTCTTGTCACATTCAAACTCTGTTGTATTTCCTATAGTGCAATGTACAAAAAGGATTAAGTCATGAGTCAAAAGTTGGAGACTTCATCCGCAAGCTATGCTTCGGGCGGCATTTTATAAGTTATTTCAAACCTGGGCAGGGTTTTCCTAAGCTATGTGAACCGTCCGCTTTGCCGCCTATGAAGAATTATGTCAATTAAACCGAATTATTGCCAGTCTAGTTACTTGATTGTGATGTTATATAAAAGAAAGCCAATATTTTCCAAGCAGGAGTCTAGTTACTTGATTGTGATGTTATATAAAAGAAAGCCAATATTTTCCAAGCACGATATAAACAAAAACCAGCAATGTGTAAACACAGATAATACCAAAAAGAGAAATTTATTTATATATAAAAAACGTTTTTACATTATGCTGGAATAGCTATAATCGCCTAGTTCGAGTACAAAAACCAGATTGGCAAACACAAAGAGATGCAAACAAAAGATGTTTCAAGTGCACAGAGTAAACATCAGGACACGGATGCCCTCGATAACAACCTGCAAGCGTTCAATTTGAGCAAGTGAAAGCAAGTTCTCATGCGACTGGAGGAACTGCACGAACAGCCCCATGTCATTTCTTACCACCCCAATTCGCAGTAAAGCTACGGTCTCCTCCAAAGTCTTGTCTTGAATGGCTAATGCAATGCAGATGGCATCAGTTACCAACCCAGTTCGTGGATAGTAGCTGAGTCCGTTTATCGCCACCCTGACGCGGTGATGGAACTCGGGCTTCACCAAACACTCCATGGCCCTCATGCCCCAGTCTTAGCGGCACAAAGTCCTGACAACAGTGTAAATAAACCGCTCCAGCATGGTAGTATTATGTACACGAGCTTGGCTCAAAAACGCCTCGCTCAAGATGCTTCGGAGCACCTCTTCTTCCACTTCACTTTGCACCACGAAGACCTCTTTCAGTTGATCAGAAATATGCCTGAAGAGAGGATTGCACTTGACCTCTTCCAGAACAATATAGTCATTCGTAGAACTTCCATCGCTTTGGGAGCTCGCCATATTGGATGCAATTGATGTTGGGAAAGAGATGACACTACTTGAATTTATAGACTTTTGGTTAGACATGGGTGCATTCATTCGAGATTGATAAGATGTGAATTTAATTCACATTTATGATCAGCTTGTGTCGATTAAGTTGCAATTCTTCATCGGACAGCTCGCACGTGCTACCGCTTGGTTTCCTTATACGTTGCACTAAAGATTGATGAAATGATTGGTCCTTTAACGGCCGTTGCTTGGGTGATGATTGGTTTCCTCTGCCGATATCTATTCTTGGCGAAATTTCCAATTGTCTTATCAATTTCCCGATAAACATTCGGGATACAAGAAGTCACTAATCTAGTAACATCTTTAATGTCCATTCAAATGGCTTTAGCCACATTATAAATTAGAAGAAGAACATAGATAAGGGGACTTTTGAATCTTCCCGGATACATCTAGGCAATGTTTTCGAGGGGGAATATTATTAATTACATTCTACAATAGCTTATGATTTGTGTGTTATAAATTGAAAGATTTGAAGTATGCAAACCTATGTGTTATGTGTACGATTAGTTGTGTTTTCTTTGAAGAACAAGCTATCTATCTCTCATTTATTGCAGTTTGATCTATTCACATTAGTTTGATTTGATAGTCATTATTTTCAATCTTTGAATTGATCATAAATGGTTGTGTTTTTGCCTCCGCACTAGTTTCATATTTATGAGCTAGCGTTAGTCACCTTTTCTACTTTCTGGTTAAAAGCACATGTGGTTTCTTTAGGATAGATTAATTCTTTGAAGATCTTGTGAGGGAGTTGTACCTCGATAAAATTCAGAGAAAAGCCACAAATGCAATTGTGTGCTTTTCAGAGCTGTTAGCGGATTCATATCGGTGCTAATCCAAGTCTAGAGTCATTGCTTAATTTAATTATTGAGTTCTATTTCATTCGCTAACAAGGGTTAAATCAGGATCTCACAAATTTCAATTGGATAAAACATTTACCAGAAACAGCACTGTTTGGTCTCCTCCTGATGTGGATTGGATCAAATGCAATTTTGATGGTTGCTCTAAGGGGAACCAAGGTTTAGCTGGAGCTAAGGGGGGTAATAAGAAATCACCAAGGGAATCTTATAGAAGGATATGGTAAAAGCTTAGGAATTAGTTCTAATAATGTTGTTGAGGCTATGGCTGTCTGGGTTCCTTTACATTGTTTGAAGGAGAAAGGATATTCTAAGGTGATCATTGAAGGAGACTCTAAATTAATTATAGACAACCTGAAGGGGGATGCAACTGTGCCCTGGGAGATTAGGGATGTTTTAGATGATTGCAAGAGAATTCTTAAGACCTTCCAAAACTATAAAACTTTCCACTTGTATAGAGAGGGTAATTCTACTACGGATGATATGGCTAATGAAGCTCTAAAACATAATAATTGGACCTACTAGGAGTTTCCTATACTACCACGTCATATAAAGATATCATTAATAAGGAAAAAAATGGTCCAGTGTATAATTGCGAGTTGTGGGATAAGACGTGACTTAATGGGTCATACTTCTATTATTATGTATGACAACATGATGAATAATCAAGACTATTGCAAAAGGGATAGTATTAATCTGATTATGATTAATCAGGGAGTTAAGATGTGTATGGCCCTGAAGTTTCAAATAAATGAAAACACGAGTGTTTCAAAGTATTTAATGGCAGAGATAAAAATGATGATAAAGGAAAATATTGGTAATGATACCTTGAGGACGGAAGATTTAGGGTGGTATCTTAAGGTGATAGGGGATATTATTATCTTTGATAAGACTTATAAGTTTAAATATTTGGTTATCTTTGGACGTGTCCTTGGCTTAGCTGTCATGGCTCGTTTCTTCGTGTGGCCTGAGCACTTGCTAAATCTCCCTCTAAATGATCTACATTTAATCATTTCTGCAACAGGCATTTGTGTCATGCGAAACCTCTATCTTCAAGATCCTTCTAACCCTTTGTCTTTTCTCATAATTGATGGTGTGTTTAAGTGGAAGCCTATTCAAATGCATGCAACAAGTTTCAATTTGGACTCCGAAGAGATTACTTTGTAGGTTATCTCCCTGGCTGACGGGAAGGGCTTTGGTGAGGATTTTATTTTGCTTTGTAGGGACTGTTTGGCTGGTGAGGATCTGATGGGGGCTCTCAAATAACGAACGGAACCAACGAATTGTAATTCCCTAAAGCAGAATGAAGAGTTGTGGGGTCTTTTTGAAAGGCCAAGAATCGCTCCCTTCTTTCAATCCATGCAGGGATACAATGACACCCTCACCTACAAGTTTACAAATTCCTGGAGCGACGGTGAGGTAAAGATTGGTGGTCTGCAATTTACAGTCACGGCGAAGCTGATTGCTCAATCTACGGGTCTCAAATATGAAGGAAAAAAGGTTGTTAAAAAGAGTTCTGGTAACTACCAAGAGTTTATTAACAAGTTCTTTGAAGCCAACGATAAGGCTAAAAGATTCCAAAACAAGTATGCAAGGTTGAAACTTCCCCCTCCCTACCATAATGTTTGTATGCATATTATGAGGTATTTCACACTTGAAGGGCATTTTATGTTTGTAAATAGTTATCATTTTCCCATTTGAAACCATGTTCGACACCTTCAGAAGATAAATCTTCCCTTTATCTCGTTTTCATCTCTTCAACAAAATATGGAGAATGGCACTAAACCTCTGGGCTTATTAGGGCTATTTATAAGTTTGTCTTAGCTTCTACCCCCCAAAGGAATTCGATTGTCAATCTGCTTGAGAATACCCTGACCCCTAAGAGCTCAATGAGGATTGAGCTAATTGATAGTCAACCCCATTCTCCTGGTAGAGAGCCGAAGTTGATTAAGAATAAGAATTCCCCTCTTCCGAATGATGAACTTTCCCCTAAAGACCTCTTAAAAGTCACCCTTGAAAAAAGGAAAATTTCCCCCCTTTTATCTAGTCAGGCTAAACAAAGGAAGGTGGACCCTAAGGTTGAAAAATAGAAAAAGCTCACCATCACTATCTCTGATGATAAAGATGTCAATCTGGATAGAGGTTCTGCTCCTTCAACTAGAAGAAGGTTGGTAAGACTTGCAAAAGTTGCTTCCAAGGTGAAGGATGAGGATAAAAAAGGCAAAAAGGTTGTTGAGGCGATGAACCAAAATTTGGAGGAGTTTGTCCCTGATAGTTTGGGGGAGACAGGTTCGGAGGACGAGGATGTTTCAGATTATGAAGAGGAGTGTCAAGAATAGGAAGAGGAGTACAATGACATGGAAGGAGGTAATGAGGATACAAAGGAGAAAAATTTCCAAGAATATGGTGTGGTTGAGGCAATTAATGAGAGCCCTAAAGCTAAGGGAGAGCAGGTTACCAATATCCAGAACTCTCAAATGCAGGAAAATAACAAGAATGAGGATTATAACATCCTTAGCTCCAAAATTGAACTTTTAAATGCTCGGATGGTCCAAATTGAAAGCCAGCTTGAAGAGTTTCCAACTCTAAAAAGTCCCAGGTTATGGAAGAGGCCATAAAAAACATTTGTAGCATGGTGGATGGTATCATGAAGAAAGCAATTATGGGAACTGTTTTTGGACAAGGGAAAATTTGGAAGCAGTAGACAAAAAAGGGCAACAAGAATGATGCTGAAAAGTCTGAGAATGTGGAGCTCAAGGAATGTTGGATGGATGCTTTGGAGGACCTGCAAGGGAATTGGAGTCTTATTAAAGACTCCTAATGTGTTGTTTTATCTATGTTTGGGCTATGTTCATATCTTTTTGGCTGTTGGGCCTGTTTTTATATGGTCTATATTTTAGTCGTTTTAGACATGGATTGGTTTAACATTATCGTTTAGTTTGGTTATAGTAAGACTTTGCATAATACTTTTAAGACTATTTAATTGTTGGTGGTTCTGGTATGGTTTGTTGCGTTTGGTCTTTGATATGGATAAGTGGACTGTGCATCCTGTTGCAAATCTTATTACTGGTTTGTAGTCCTTTGTTGGGTTGTTATTTTGATAATGTTCTAGTTTTTGTCGTCTCCAACTAGTTGTTGTGTTTCTCTAGTCTATTTTGTAGGGCTACAGCTCTGTTGTAACTTTTTGTACAGCATCAAGGCCCTAACCCTACTTATCTTATCAAAAACATGTAAATTATTTTCATTTCTTGTATTGGCATCCACTTGTTGCACAACAACTACAGGCTTGTTGTAAAACAATCGAAGTCTTGTTGCACAACAACTACAAAGTTTTTTATGCAACAATTGAAGTCTTGTTGCACAACTAAAGATTTTTGGTGTTATAATATTATCTCTATTACCGGGTTCACTGGTATGAGGGGCAGGTTCGAGTCTGATTCGAACCTAGTTCGAGTTTTGGGCCGGTTCGCCTGTGGGTTCTCCTAGGCTACTTCAAAATGCTACTTGGTTCGTCTAGGTTGAACTGAGGTCAAACCCAAGCAAAACCCATGGCCTAGGCAAAGTTAAAACTTTTTTTTTTTTTTTGCATTTTTTTAATTGTTTTCTCCTTTTGACTTTGACCAACGCCCAATGGAATAAGTACCATTGTATACTGATACGAGTTACAACTTGCAATTCATGGCTACTCTATTGATCTAAAGACTAAAATTAATAAACATAAATCAATAACAGTGTTAGTTTGATTGCCTACAACACCCAACAAACAAAGCTTTAAGCCACAAGGTTTGAATGCAGATCTTTGGCTAATGCTTACCACGATGTATTGTATGGCTTAGAGGGACAAAGCAATGCAATACTAGCAGCCTACATTTTCTGACATCACAAGTTGATACATTTATTTGAGACCTCCTGCAAGTATGCTATTGATCAATGTCATTCATGTGTTGGTATAAATCCTTTCCCATTGTCACAACTTGGAGGTTTTCAATGTTAGCTGCTTAGATATTATATGGTTACAGCAACTTCTTTGGAAATTTTATAACAGCTGATGATGTTTATCTATTCTAAGAGAATTTAAGACAAATGAGAATTAGATATTGATGATTTAGATAATCCATTTGATGATTAAAAGTGTTGTAATATTGAACTTGAAGTTTGAACAATGAATATTTATCATGCATGTTTTAAATGACATTCAAGTTTATGGTGGTTTTGTTGTTTATATGATGTTATGTGATATTCTAATCCTAATTCATGCTTCTAGACTACATATATATATATGTTTTTTGTATTAATGAACCCAAACCCCAAAAAAAATTTAGCCGAACCCACGAAACGAACCCCCAAACCTAAACCCAAACCAGTACCAGAACTGGCAACTTAGAATATTATTCAAGTCTTATTCTTTTTTTTTTAATTTGTCTAAAGATATGTCTGCTCTTTCATCTCACCTATTGAGCGGGTCATTATTTATGTTGATACAAATTCTCCTAGTCTTAAACAGATTTACAAAACATTTGACAACATACTTGGGTAGATGAAGCAAGCAATTCATAGTAAGCATTTTCATTTGGGATTAGACGAGGAGCAAAGCAGGCCCATTGTGATGTGGCAACGGAATACTATGTACATCCCACAAATTCTCCTAGTCTTAAACAGATTTACAAAACATTTGACAACATACTTGGGTAGATGAAGCAAGCAATTCATAGTAAGCATTTTCATTTGGGATTAGATGAGGAGCAAAGCAGGCCCATTGTGATGTAGCAACAGAATACTATCTACATCCCACATCATATGGCAGTCTATGTTCAAATTCCCAAATGGTATGCACGACAGCCTAGGAGAGTGTTTCCTTCTAATGATGAAGACATAAAAGAAAGGCTCATGAAGGCCCTTCAAAAGATGTATAGTAATGAGAAGGCAACTTTACTCCAAACACAATGGCTAGCCTTTGTCAATATTTGGGGTCTCACATTTGGAAAGCTAGAATTGAGGACATATAAGGTTACATTAGCTCAAACAAACCATTTTGGATGGTAGACATGGCATGGCAAGGATGCAATAGAGTTGAGGATACTTGTCATGTGCCTCCTTTCCTAAGTTGTTAGTTCCTCTATTGTAGAGAGAAATTGGCTCAAATATAGCTTCATTCAATCAGTCAAGGGAAAGAGGCTTACCTCTTGACAAGTGGAGAAGTTGGTGGTCATGCATAATGCCTTGCGACTTCAAAATCAACAAACTTCTACATATCAATAGACTCCAGCTACATGATGGAATGTTGTTTCCCGAAGATGCCACATAAATTGATGAGGCACAAGAGGGATTTGTTAGTGTTCCACTAGATGAGGCAGCCTCTCATATTGGCAATGACTCAAATTCAAACTCTGATATTGATTTAGGTGAAAATGAGGCAAAGGCATTGCTGCAATGAGTATAGTTGTCAACATTTTGCCATTTTGTAGTTATAGCCTTTCTCCCTTTTCATTTTATTGTATGTGCATTGATAATGAAAACCCAAATGATTAGACATTAAAATGAGTTAGCGCCATAATTAGTAGCCCTACAAAATATTTACCGGTCAACATTGTAGTAATTATGTCATTTTTGTCATGTTATCAATGGAAATTTTAAGATTTTGTTTGTCAAATCACCAACTTATCAAGTCTCAATCTATTTTTGTACTTTGTTCCATGGGGATGAATTCATGGCCCTCAAACCATCGTCCTCATCCCCAATGGTGTTTCCAGTACGAAGCAAGGGACGTCCCTAGCCATCCCCAAAATCTTCAAATCTCTGAAAATTTTATGCAAGATGTTGCAGTAATAGGAAACACTGCAGGGACATTTGGTTGTCCCCAAGATAGCTACGGGCATCTAAGACATCCCTCGACCATCCCCAGGGTGTCCAAACAGCAATAAATATATCGTGACAGCAGTATAACAGCAATAAAATTAATCACGACAGCAATGACAACAACGACAATAATATAACAACAATAAATATACCATGATTCAAATTCATAGATAATGACATAAGTTATATAAGAATTAACACTAACAACAATAATTAGAGTCAATTATTATTGTTAGTTGCAAGAGAGACTAAAGCTGTATTGGCCATGGTCTAGTACAATGTGGTATTATGTAAGAACACTGAGAACTGCAAAGAAACAGTTTTTTGGGGAATGTGATTGGTGTGCAGGCTTCTATAGACATCATCCAGCAACTTTTTAACAATGTCATGTTATATTGTTGCTATTATGCTACTATCATCTTATAATGTTGTCCATTAACATCTCTCTCTCTCTCTCTCTCTCTCTCTCTCTCTCTCTATTTGTCTATATGTCTATCTATCTATATATTTGTCCATCTATCTATCTATTGCTCTATCTGTCTATCTGTGTGTCTATCTATCTCTCAATCTGTCTATTTGTTTGTCTTTCTGCCTATTTGTCTATCTAATCTATCTATCTATTTGTATATATTTCTATCTATTTACTTGTCTATCTATCTATCTATCTATCTATTTATATCTCTATCTATCCATTTGTCTGTTTATATGTCTATCTTTATATCCGTTTGTCTATCTCTCTCTCTCTTTATCTATCTATCTGTCTATCTGCCTCTCTATCTATCTATCTATCTATTGCCATCCCACCACTATCCCCAAAAAATGGCCCTCAAACTATCATCCCCAAAACATATCTTGTGCAATCCTGTTGTCCACATCCCTGAAATGTAATGGAACATAGTTTTTGTCAATGCTGAAAATGTTTGCAAATTGCTCGATGGAGAGGACATAATGAATAAGGATGGTCAAGCTCTCAAATTGCCAGCATTTAAGATGCTGAAAATGGCCCTCAAACTATCATCCCCAAAACATATCTTGTGCAATCCTGTTGTCCACATCCCTGAAATGTAATGGAACATAGTTTTTGTCAATGCTGAAAATGTTTGCAAATTGCTCGATGGAGAGGACATAATGAATAAGGATGGTCAAGCTCTCAAATTGCCAGCATTTAAGATGGAGGGGATATTAGAAGATTTGGTCCTAAATGTAAGATTAGTGGACATCAATAGGAATTCTTCCAACACTTCATCCCAGTGACATTTCAATGGGCGGTGAGGCAAGAAGGAAGCAAACATAAGTTTGTTCACCAAATCCAAAGTGGCAAAGGTCTTGGAAAACTATAACATGAAAGAAATCATCAAGTCCCCTTCATTATGTCACACATTTTCAGTGGTTGAACCAAGGGAAGATTGCATCCTCAATGGCTATGATGGCAAGAAAGCATGACAAGGCAAGGAGTTCAAGTATTAAGCAAAGGAACATCTTTTAGTTAGTGATGCTAAGGTAAAGTGGTCATAGTGGCTAAAACATGTGACCAATATAAAAGACATAAAAGAATTGAATAATTTTGCCTTTTCTAAGTGGCTATAGCAGGGAGAATTTGTGACCAAAGAGGCAACAGTGGATGAGAAATGCAACAAAGGAAGGAATAAGACTAAGTAGGAGGGAATTAGACTAAGTCGAAATTTTGCACATATGGAATGGTGATACTACTTACAAGCCACAATTCAAAAGGCAAGGGTGGTCAAAATATGTGACAAGTTAAATGAAAGGCAAAAAAATAGGTACAACTCGCCTTTTTAAGATGGCAACGCCACTTTAAAATGGCACTTCAAATGGTGAAGATGGTTGAAAATCATGACAAACATCAACCATTTCAAATGCAAGTCATTACACTCCTTTGATGTGGTTATGACACCCAAAAAGCACAATAGGATTGGTCATGATGGCTTAAAAAGGCAACCAACTGAAGACTTGACTTATTCAAGTTAAAGTCACACAATTAAGGTGGCAGTGCCACTTAAAAAATGCAATTGAAGTGGCAGCCATGGTTGATATGTAGAACTGGGTATCATAGACCATTACGTTAAGTAATTTCACACCTTCCAAAGCTGGTTATAATATTCAAAAAGTGCTTCTCAAGTGGTTGAGGTGGTAAGAAATAACAACCATTTGAGAATCATGGCAAGAACAACTTAAAGTTGAGACCAAGCTGGTTATAAAGGTCAAAAGCACGACATGACAATTTCACACATTTCTAGCTGTGTCAATCAAAAAGAGCAACTAAGGTAGCAATGCTGGCTGAAACATGCAAAAAGAGATTTTAATCATCAAATAAAAGCAAGTTAAGCAAAGTTGAAGGATTAGAAAAGCAAAAGTGACCTGAGTAAGGAGAAAGTTAACTTAAAGCAAGGAAAGATTCTATTTCAAACAACTTTAGTGTTTTGTTGCCCCTTCTAAATGGATAGAGATAGAGCTGCTTTAAAATCAGTTCTATAGCATTATTTTATTATTATTTTTCCCTAGAAGCTTCTCTTAGAGAGCTTATAAATAAGTGCTTTGAGCATATAGACTGTAAAGAAAGTTTGTGTTATATGTGTGCTTTTGAGGTTTTCATTCAATTTTTAGAATTAGAATTTTGTGTTGAAATTATACAAGTTTCGCAAGTCCAGCAATAAAGAAAGTTCATGTTTGACTTTGTGTGACATTGATATTCTACCTTCCAAAATAGCTTAGTATGCTTCAGATTCATTGCTTGCATTCAATCTTGCTCTTATTCAAATGTTGTTATAAGTATTGTGTTTCTTGTTCAAACTAATCTATATGTTGATGTGTACCCATTGATCTCTACATTAATCATTGGAAAGCATCAATGTTTAAATTCATGTTATACTTTTGCTCCAAATAAGTAGAACCTTGTAGTGCGATAAGTACTTCCAATCTTGTAATCTTAACTTTCAGATTAAAAGATAGGTCTAGATTGTTTCTTTCAAGTATTTTATTCACATGCAAAACCCCTAGAAGATTATCTATATAGTGTGCATAATCTGCAATCTCATTTATTTGGTTTGAATTTTAGGAATAGATTGCATCAAAAAACTTCCCTTGCTAATTTGAAGAGAGGATTTCCTCACACATTGTTTTCTTTTGTGTAGTCATGAAAGCGCTAAATTAAAACACCAAAAAAAAGCTAAGTTACCGGTTTGGGTACGGGTGCAGATACGGGTACAGCCGTATGGCAACTTTTTTCCCTTGGGTACAAGTACAGGAATATATGTATGTATGCATGTATGTACGTACGTACATATGTATGTATGTACGTATGTACGCACGTATGTATGTTTATATGTATTTATGTATGTATTACAAAATTTAAAGTTATGTATTATAAAACAATCATATTCATAATTGCCAATAAAAAGAAAATACGTCTAAGTCAATCCTATTCATAATGTCACTTAAGGGTGAAATGATGTATGCAAGAATTTTTTTGTTTATAGCAATGTTTTAAGAAATAACTTTTTTCCTGCTTTTTTTTGGGCAACCCTTGGGTTCACCTTGGTTCAGCCCAAGTTCTCCCAGGGCCCCTCCCAAGCACCACGGGTTACCGGGAACAAGCCTGTGTTACATCCCCTCTGACTTAAACATGTTTATGACAATGGAATTATGGTGGTTATGTTAGTTGCAAGTAACTGTTTTTCATGAGAATGTGAAATTGTGGAAAGAATAATTGTTTATATGTCGTGATTTCAAATGTGTATGATTTTCTTATAAATGGAAGTGGGTTACTCTATTCATGTGAAAATGAATGTGATCATGAGATTATATTTATATATATATATAGATATATATATAAACATTGAGAACAATCTAACCATAACCCTTGTCAGTGGATGTAGAATTGTCGACACCACGAGAGAAAGGGAAATAGCATCAGGGAGAGGACATGGTTAACAATGGATCAACTTAACATCAACCTCGAGTCGATGTAATACAGTGCATTGACAATCATAGCTTGGCCATAAGTGATTTGATATAATTATAGATAAACCATCCATTAATTATTAAATAATAATCACCTTTTTAAAAGTGAGCAAATCAATTCTCGAATTATATTTTTTGTGAAATTATAATAGATATAAACTAATAAATCAACAATAAAATTATAACTCATATGATAATGAATTAAAAGTAAATCTTGTGTATGGCTTAAAGTTAAAAATTAATTTAAATTTTGGGGAGTGGGTCGTCGGTGTTGGCTGGATGAAGTTTCCCCGCCACTCTTTTGCTAGCCTCGACTTGAAACAACCAAGATGGGGAAGCCAGGAGTCGAGCATGGCTCTTGAAGTCTTAGGCGAAGGATTTTTGGAGGAAGGCTTTCATTTTTCTGCTCTCACCCAATGGACTCCAACTCGTTTTTTCTTTGCAACCTTTATATGTTATATGTGATTTATCTGCATTCAACACAAAGTCTCATTTCAATCCGTGCCAACATCACTCCTATACCACGACTTGCTTGTCAGCTTATACTCCATTCTTTCCCTGAGTGTTATTACCTTTTAGGCGAATTCTATTAAATATATTAAATAATGTAATATTAATGGTCATCTTAGTCGTCTTTAGTTAGTTTAGATAGTTTCTAAATTTGTCTTCAGTCTACGATCGTTTCTTTTAGAAACATCGTCTCTTGTAAATCTATATAAGGAACTTTCGTTCCTTTGTTTAATACATCGAATATTTTACCAATTACCTGTATAATATGGTATCAGAGCGGGTCTAGGTCTGACTCCCTCACGGGAGGCCCAAGATTTTGGGAGGGTTTCAGAAATCTTTTTAGAATTTTTTTTTTTCAATGAAGTTTTTTTGGAGAATTTTTTTTAAGAGGATTTTCGTGAAAGTTTCGACGGCAATTTCAGGGCGTGGGTTTTCGAGTTTTCGCGGGTTCTAAAGGTTTTTTTCTGCACGGTTTTTTGATGGTTCGTGGCGGATTTGTGACGCTTTTCTAAGCGTTTTTGTGGGTTTTTTGTCTACTGTAAATCGTGTTTTCTTAAAAATGTATGAGGGTTTCTCTATTCGTGGGCATTTTGCAACGGATTTATCCCAGTTCGAAGGTTTTTTTTGAGGTTTTTTTTGAGGCGTTTTAAGGTGTTTTCCAAGCCGCGTTTTACATCTTCGTGGCTGCAGTCGAGTTGTTTCCCCGTTTCTGGTGGCCGCATTCATCTCTGCTAGAGCCGAGCCTTCTGTTTCGTGACCATTTTGTGCGGGTTCTGAGATCTGTTTTCTGGTTCGCGTCATCTCATTAATCTTTTTCTCTACGGATCTGGGGGCGTCTTTCTATGTGGCGGATCTTTGTTTTGCTGTGTGGGACTTTTTTTTTGCTTCAGATCTGAGAAAGCTTGTCGTGGTTGTGCGTCTTCTTTGCACAGGATCGTGTGGGTATTGCTTTGAAGAGGCATCTTTTTTGGAAAATTTGTTATTTGTGGGTTTTAATAATTTTTTCCTTAAAAATTATTTTTGCTGGTTTTATAATTTTTATCCTTAAAAAATTATTTCTGGGGTTTTTATAATTTCTTGCCCTTAAAAAAATTATTTGGTGGGTTTTAGAATTTTTAGCCTTAAAAATTATTTGTTGGTTTATAATTTTTCCTTAAAAATTATTTGGAGGGTTTTTTAATATTTTTTCTTGGAAAATTTTTGTGAGGTTTTCTGATTTTTGCCTGAAAAATCATGAAGGGTTTTACCGTTTTTCCTTAAAAATGATGTTTTGCATGCTGATCCGTGTTTCGGATTTCGTGCCAACTACTTGGATTCCTTTGTGGGTTTTTACCGTTTTTTTCTGAAAAAACGATGCTTTGTAAACTTTAGATTCAGGGTTTTGCGATTTTGTCCTAAAAAATCGTGGTTTCTTGCAGACTGTTCTGGAGCGTTGTGCTCATCTGCAAAAGTTTGGAGGGTTTGCCGATTTTTCCTCAAAATCGTGGTAGTTGTTTCCTTTGGAGTCTCTAGCTACAGGGAGGGACAACTTTGTTACCCAACATCAGATTGGATGCTTTGTGATCAGTTCTGGTTGTTTTAAGAAGTTCTGCAGTTTCTGAGAGAGTTAGTGGCAGACTCATCTCAAGTGGCAGAGTCAGTGGCAGGCTCTTGTCTTTTGTGGTAGAACGTTCTTTGTTTCTGTGGGTAGTTAGAACGATGACCATTAAGGGAGGGTATTAAATATATTAAATAATGTAATATTAATGGTCATCTTAGTTGTCTTTAGTTAGTTTAGATAGTTTCTAAATTTGTCTTCAGTCTACAATCGTTTCTTTTAGAAACATCGTCTCTTGTAAATCTATATAAGGAACTTTCGTTCCTTTGTTTAATACATCGAATATTTTACCAATTACCTGTGTAATAAATTCCTAGTGGCGACTGTCTGGGTCTTCTCTTTCGGGCATAGAGGATTTTGTGGCTTGAGGTTGAGACGTTTGCACCAACGTTTGGTGAACCAGCGTGGGGTTCCATCATGTCTTACATTTTTCAATTAGGCACGTAATGTGTTGGACTGTTAATTTAGCTTCCATTGAAAAGTGTTCTGGGTTTTTCTTTCGAAATAATGAACATCTATGAGATAAGACCAGTCGATGGAATAAAAGAAATTGTATTTATTTCCTTAAATAGGATTTTCAATATTGAGATGATAAATAAGTTTCTTCTTTGAAATCTCTCTTGTCCCTCATAATTGGCAAATCGAAGGTTAGGCCATTGGCTGTCAAAGCTATTCTTTCACTTTCAGTTGCCTTGTATTTGTATCGGACTTACCTCTGTACTCTATTCTTGTTTATCTGAAATTAAATTTACAATCTATCTTTCTTAACCTAGACCCGATCTGGTCTGAAATTCATCTAGCCGTCTTTGCCAAAGTTTATGGCCCTAAGTTGAATAAACTTTGTACTCGAGTCCTACTGTAAATTCTGTAATTATTCTTAGACCTTAATTTGACTAGTGAAGTCGAATTCTTTTTCCTGAAGTCGAGCATATCCTTAACCTTGTTCCATCTAGATTTTGGGAAATTGTATACAATGAGGGTCTTTGTAACTTGAATGAAGTTTAAAATCTCTCTTGTCATATGGATGAACTTTATGGTTAAGTCTTAACCTGAAACTAAGAGATATTGATATTCAAACCTGTCATTGTAAATTGAACTTGGGACCAAAATATGAAGTTGAATGAATAGATCTGAAAGACCACTTAATTGAATATGTCGTTCGGTACATAAGTACTCAATGAAAACAACCTTTGTTTAGAGAAGGCAATTAGTCTTAAAAGAAGTGATAGATGTTGAGCCGAGACTCTCTCTCGCTCTCTCTCCCTCTCTCTTTATGTATAGATGCTTAATGGTATCAACTTTACCTTAACTAAGAGAAGAGATTTTGAATCAAGTTATGGTAATATGAGCAACTCCTTCTCAGTTGTGTTCAATCTTATGACTTACCTTTGCTAAGGGATTGAGGGTATCTCCTTCTCAGCAGTTATCAAATTGTTCAATTATCCTTGATTGTAAAAGCAGTTTGCTACCAAAGAGGTGAAAAGATAAAAAGTCCAATCTCTCTTAAAGGGTCTAAGGAAGCAACTTAATCTTAAAAAAAAGGTTCCTAATCAATTTATTGTGATTTTAAATCCTATGGTTAAGATATAACCTCGAACTAAGAAGAAATGATAATCAAACTTCCTAATGTAGAATTAGACCTTGATCTTAATATTATCATGTTGAGCAAGGGTGCGAGTACTGACAGCACAGGAGTGCCAAAAATATCAGCACAGGAGTGCCAGAATTATCGGCACAGGAGTGTCAGAAATATTAAAATCCTTGGCCAAGGTATGATGCCAGTTAAGCATTGGTCAGCTATCATGAACCAGATATACTTCTAGTCAGAATGATCCTTCCGGTTAGGAGGTACCTACAGAGGAGAGATCGACCAGTGCTATAGGTCCATGACACCAAGCTCAAAAAGGCATGATGATAATTTGATCCATGTTGATTACCCTCATGAAGGGTCAGGTTCTTCAGTTGAAGAAACTCGGGGGACCAGTAGGTCTTGGTTGGGTGGAAATGCCCTTGATGATGTTTCTCTTTCTCTCAATGATAAAGTTGTTGAAGCAATTCAGCATGTTGGTGATGTCAAATTGTAATTCCAGGTACATGCATTCCTCAATTTAAGATTACTATCAATGTTGCAATAAATGATATTTCTTTTAAGTTAATTGTATGTATGTAAAAGACTGCAATTGATTAGTTGGACAGTTATTGATTCATTCAGCTGAAATGAAAGATCTAAAAATAGTTAATGATTATAAAGAAGTTAAATCTTTCCTTCAGTTCATTAATTGTTTAAATGGGAACCTTAGATGGAATAGTTAGTTAGTTATTGTTGGATGAAATTTGGTAGTTAGTTTTCTATTTCTTAAACCATAGAATGACAGTTGTTACATTTGTTTCATAGCTGTAATATTTGATCGTTACTTCCCAGAAGCAAAGAAAAGTAGTTATTATCCTTCTGTAATTTTCTAATATATGTTTACAGTTAGTAGCTTTCCTTTCAGCTGAAAATGAAAACTAAAAGTTAGTTGATGAATTGGATGATGTAACGACATCAGAATTGATTTTATTTTCCGTCTAACTGCAAAGGAAACCCTAGTTTAACAGTTATTTAGTTATTGATCTTCCGTGAAACGGTTGGTGGAAACATTTAGATGTTTCAATTCAGCTGAAACTGAAAACTTAGAAGTTAGTTGAAATTTAAATTGATTCAGTTGAAATCGTTTTGGAAACCAAGCATGAAAACAAGTTAGTTGAACTTCAGCTGAAACTGGTAGTTGGTTATATTTTTAAACTATAGAGCAAGTAGAGTGTTACATATGGTATCAGAGCTACCAAGTTCGGCACTAAACCTCGGGCTCGTCATGCAAACCTAGAAAACTAAAACCTAATCTTGGTGTTTTTCTTGGATGTGGATACGAAGAACACCCCGGAAGAAGGTCTGATCCGGTATCCAAATGGCTATGGAAAATCAGACTCTAGTATGATTATTCTAGATGCTCTATTCCTGCGGACTCGGAGACCATGGCTGAAGCTCTAAGGAGACTTCGGTGAGAAAGAAGGAAGTGGAAACCTTCCAGTAAGGAAGCCGTTAAAGCAGCCATCCTTACTGAAATGAAACAAACCAGCACTATGAACCTATCACAGGAAGTGATAGACACTCTTTTGTAACAAACTTTGTAATTGAACCTATCACAGGGAGTGATAGTTATTGATTTTGTAATTGAATCTATCACAGGGGGTGATAGTTATATATAATCAATTGTAATTGAATCTATCACAGGAAGTGATAGTTATTTTGTAATCATTAATGAATGGAATCTATAATTAATTTGATGGCATATCAAGTTGATATCTTACAGCAACTGTTTGTTTATGAAATCTCATTGAAAGAACCATGGGAAAAAAAAACCAAACCTAGACTAATAAGTAATACCATATTTCCAGGAACATCATTGGAATGGAGAATTCCGGAAATGGGTTCAGAGGAGATCAAGATAATGATAACCCTATGGGCAAACTAGACCAGTTATTGTATTTGCTGGCTAAGGTTCAAAATAGGTTTGATGCCAGAAAGGCATAGAAAGGAAATTGTCAGGAGGACTTTTTCCAACATTTTCATTGGCTAAGAGAAAGCCAGCTGAGGAGTTAAAACTTTAAGAACAAAAATATTCTGCTAAGGTTGCATAGTAGAAAGATTTTGAGACTTAGACCAGAAAGGTGAAACCTTGGTCAATTACTAATCAAACTAAGAGCATGGATAAGCAGTGTCTGTAGGAGTTCAAGAAAAATCTTATTCTCAAAGACATAAGGATGGGAAGATCCAGAAGTAATCACTCAAATGCAAGATCAATTGAGTGTTGAAAAATCCTAGAAATTATATCAAAGACTCATAGATAAGACGGACTCTAGTCAAACTTATAGATGGCTTGGAATGAGCCAACTAGAATTAAAGGATCAATAAAGGACAAGTGGTGATAAATTGGCCTGAAAAGCGGAGAAAAATGGTATATAATATGGAAATACTTTTGTTCACCGAGATTCATGAGAAAACCAATTGCTTTACACAAATAATTAAGCATAAGTAAGGATGAATACGAGATCTTTAATACCTCGACAAGCCTTTTGGAAGAAATGTTAATGTGTGGAAGAGAACGTAAATAAAGAGGATCATCTCAGGCAACATTTGATGAATCTAGATCAGAAGTAGAATTATTCATTGAACTTTTAATAAGAATCTGTTTGGAGATTGTAAGATAAACCATAGCAGTGGTAACGAGAAGATATTAGTTATTCTCATGACATTTTGGCCAAATGATCGTGAACTATGAGTTCGGCCTTTTGTGGAGCTAAAAAGTACAAATGCACCAATGAATATAACTATCACCTAGGTACTGTGTTAAAGTTGTTTATGTATTGAACAAGTAACCTATCCAGTGGAGTAAAGAATAGAGCTTTGTAGAGCGGAACGAAGAAAAGAAGTTTGTGTTTCAATAAGTAATCTTTGTGTGTTGCTAAAACACAATCTTAGGATGACATCCAAGCAATGAACGAAAGATACTCCAGGAATTAGGAGTGGATGTGTTATAATCTTTTTATTACAAAATTTTTGAGCATGATGAAAGTTTTGAGGGACTTATTTGTTTGATGCGTTTGTAACGCAATCTCTAACCTATTGTAAGTTTTGAAAAGACTAATTGCAGTACAGCAATCTACTCCCTTGTTAATGACTTAGTCAAGTCACGTGGTGCATGATAAGTGTTTCTCTAGATTTTGGCACTTCGTTGGATTTTGGTAAAATTCCTTTTAATACTGGCAAGGTATGCCATTGCTTTATTTCTTTAATTATAAAAAAGTCTAGCCACCGAATTTTGTGAATTGTTTATTTAATGGCCAATTGGTCGAAATTTGATTTAAGGTCGAAAATGAGGCCAATCTATTGATTTATTGCTGAAACTAAAAACTGTATAAATTTTGATATTAAGTTACTATGATGGCTATGCAAGAACATTTTGGTTGTTCACTACATTTGATGTAACGTTCATCTCTATCATGTCCAAGA
>VDFB02053002.1:0-23195 GCA_007258455.2 Sequoia sempervirens
AAAAGAAAAACACAAGAAAAGATAAAGTAAAAAGAAAAAGGGACCGATTGGGTCAACATGGAAGAGACATAGGGAATCTCAATGCTTTGCGTCATCCCCAAAAGGAAAACACAAAACAAAAGTGAAAAAGAAAAGGACCTTTTGGGTCAACATGGAAGAGACATAGGGCGTCTCAACACTTTGTGTCATCCCCAAAAGGAAAACAATAAACAAAAGCAAAAAATATAATGCACAACCTATAGAAGAATAAAGGTACAAATAGAGGAAGTGTACAAAGAGAGAGAGAATATCAAATGGGGGGAATACAATACACACATAAAATCATGTAAAGGAGCTAGTAAAGGAAATGTAAGTAAACCATTAACAGAGTTATTGGATTCTCAATCTTAAGTAATTATAAGTGGAAGGTAAATAACATAGTTAAGAGACAAGAGAAAATGTACTACTAGGATGATGCATGATATAAGGATACTTTTTTAAGGGGTGATGGGAAAGCAGTCAGTATTAGTGAAGTGACATTTTTTCAATATGTCATTCAATGTCCGACATTCTTCAGCTTGATGTCCAAGAACAAGATGGTATTAGCAATATGGTATCTTAGAATCATTAGGACGGATGACCAACCTATTCATAGGTGGTAAAAGTATAAGGCCCTTGTTTAAAATTAGTTGAAGTCTCCTTTCACATTCAGGTGGAGGATGAGTAGGAAACTTGATATTTTTCAATTTGTAAGGTCATTTTCGTTTGCTAAATTCTCCTTTTTCATGAATGGAAGGAGGAAGAGGACCCTTGGGGATCCTAGCATCCTTGTCATCAGAATCAGGTAATGGTCATTCACGTGGAAGGAGAATGTTTAAGTCAAGAGGAGAATCAAAGATCATTGTACCATCATCTCGAAGTCTCCAATATTGAAAAGGAGGTTTATCAGTAGGAGGAGGATCTTGATATCCTAATCCTGTTGTGTTTTATTCTATTGGTTTTTGTTCAAGAAGTTGGTGAATGTTATGCTCATGTGTTGTGTCTCAACCTTGCTTACTTAGGAGAGTAAAGCCTTTTCCATATTTTTCTTCAAGGTTAATGGGAGTGTTTATGACTTTCTGATCATAAAATGGTTGAGGATGTTTTTGTTGAGAGGAACGAGGTCCACTTGATGGAAGAATCTTAGGTCCCACTTGAGTTTCAGGATGTAGGTATCCAAAGTGATTAGGAGGTGCAATAGTAGAAAGATTTGGTGGTTTCATGGATGGGTAAAATGTTGCATTGGCTTCAAGGTTATCAAGACATTCATTTAAGAACTTGTTCATGATATCATCGTCTTCTCCAATGATGTCTACATCACAAGGAGGACAATCATGAGGAAGCTCAAGGTCATTAGGATCATAGCCAAAGGCACAAGTGGACATGTCTACCAAGGATTTTAATGAAATTCCAAACTTATTAAAAGAAAATGCCATGATGAAAATGGATGCAAGTAAACTAGGATGCAAGAAATAGTAGAAAACAAATATTCTGGAAAGAAAAACAGAAAGCAACTACAGAAAACTATAATGCAAGAAATGCCTGAAAATGCAGTATGAAATGTGCAGGTGGATTGATTCACCCAAGGTGGAAAAGGAATCCAAGTATGATATTTTTTTGTGTTTTTCAAAAAAATTAAAAGGATTTTAATGCTTTTCAAATGCAAACTAAGGATGCAAATGCAGGTTTTTAGTTTTTGAATGATATGATATGCAAAAATGAGGTCTAAATGAGTCTTTCACTAAATGCAATTTTAAGAGACCCTAGAATGCAAAATATAATGAAATTAAGTCCTAGGATGCAAATATAAATGAAAATCAAAATGATATGATGTTTAATATGTAGGTTCACCAAAATGAACCATAGATTTTTGGGCGTGAGGCTTATAGGCTACTCTTGCACTCTTATGATGTTTCACCTAAAAGGAGAGAGATAAACCTCATGAAAAATCAATGTGGTTCACTCAAATTAAGATGTGTATGGAGTTATTAAGGCTAAATGAGATTATCTAAATGCAACTAAGCTAAGTAATTGACTGATTATGAATGCAAAACCTAAGAAATATTCAATGTTTAAAACAAAATGTGATATGCAAGCATGAACTAAACATGAACAAATGCAAAACAAAAAAGAAGAAGGTTGAATCAGAGTGCACCTAGGAAGAGAAGGAAGAATATGAACTATACTGAATGATGACAAAGATCACTAAAAATCACCAGTGCAACTCATTCACCACTAATGGTGAATCAGTCCCGCTTCTAATTAAAACTTCTAGAAATAGGTTTCTGAGTGTCGGGATTTGGAATCTGAAAAAATATAGAGTTTTAGTATTAAGGTGGGACTCATTTACCACTGATGGTGAATCATTCCTCTCCCAAAATTATATGAAATCAAGGACCAATTATGTAGCACCAAATTTGAGGTTGTCTTCTTGTCGAGTTGACGGAGTCAAATCTGCAGAAAATGGACTATAGATTGTCTCCAAGCTTGAAATAGGTTGTAGTTGACTTGAAACACTTTGTTGACTTGTTGACCACCTTTCAACACCTAATTGTCTAATTGCTTGATAAATCTGCATACACAAGTCTGCAAACACACATGCAAAAGGGGGAAAATGGTTAAGGGTTAGGTTATAGGGATTTGCCTTGGCCAAATCCCACTTTGGTAATCAAACCCCTAATGAAGAAATGGAATGAAATGAACAAGGAAAGATGAATGAATAACATTCAAATATCCTAAACTCACCAACCTTGTTGAAGAAGCCTAAAGATATATCAATGGTTGCTCCAAAATACTTGATTGATGCTTGATTGAATGATGCAAAGTGCTTGAATGCTTGAGTGAATGAGTGAATTGTTTGATGAATGGAGATTTAAATTGATGTGAACGTTCTTAGTAAACTACCGATACCTGAATAAAACCCAAAAGAAAATTTAAAATATTTGTAATTTGGAGCCAAGAGGGGACTCATTTTCCACCCATGGTATCAAAGTCCCAATCTTTGAATTGTGGGTGGTAACAGGGAATTAAGTTTTATTTAATGTTTGTTGGGGCTTATCTAAAAACATACTGTTTTGCGAGTGCATAAAGGGGTCAAATAAAGTATAAGAAAGGTAAATAGCGAAATTAAGCTCAGAAAAGCACAGCGAAATCTTGTTGCGACAACACTTCCGACTCTGAGGATTTTAGTGAATTGTAATGTATTAGACCTAGAAAGTGTAGAATGTTTTACAACACTTCACACAACACCTTCACACAATACATAATTTGTACCTTAAGGACCTAGTTGAATGTTTAAGCCACATTGCAACATTAAATCAAAGCAAAATGGGACTACAATTTAAAGACCATGAAAATTTCGAAAGGCCATTTTTCTACGGCACAACTCTAAATCATGATGAAGCATGGCACGTGCTTCACAAGTCTTCCTTAGATTTGAGGAAGTGTGTAATTCAAATTTTAATGGTGTTTGCATGGGTAATGACCGACTTGGTGTTTTCACTACATTTGAAGATGTTCAAGTATTAATGAAGGCCCAAGGAGGCATTTGAGAGTTGATTTGGGTCCCAGTTAAGTTTTGTATTGATCCACTTTTATTCCTATCCACCACGAGAATACTTAGTGCTAACCTATTTTGAATTTGTATTGTGTAAGGTGAGTGTAACTGACTTGAAGATGTTTTTCAAGTTATGGATTGTATAAATGCAAGTCGAATTGATGCAAGATGAAGTGTGGAATAGAGTTGAGTGTTGTGATGCGAAATTATGTACAAAAGTGTGAATTGTAGTGTGAGCTATAAAGAAAGATTGTTGAATGTAGTGAGCTAAGGCATCTTGATCTCTTGAAGGCTATGAGTGTTGTTGGAGTTGTTGTGGTGGAGTCTTTGTTGCATTGAGACTTTGTTCTATATGTAACATTCTATCTTCTTTCTTCTTTCTATTCTAGCATTGAGCTTGGGTTGTGAGCCTTATTAGGCAGTGTGTCCTATTCTGGCAATGAGCCTATTTGTACCAGTTTTCCAATTACTTATATTGTGAGCTAATCCTCATTGTGGTTTTTCCCTTCTAGAGTTTTCCACACAAATCTGGTGTTCTCTTATGTATGGTGTTGGTTGTTTTAGTTTATGTTATTTTATTTTAATGTTTAAACATTTTAACAGATTAAGGGTTTAATGAATGCATGTGGATTTGATTACTGTTGAGGGTTTTGATGTTTTAATTTGGTACAATTGATTCACCCCCTCTTAGCTATCTTGTTCATTCAAGAAGGAGATCCCTATGTTTAATGGCACAGACTATGCATTCTAGAAAGTGAAGATGAAAGGCTACCTAATTTTCCTTGGATTTGATGTTGCTAAGGAAATGAAGATTGTATATAACATACTTGAAAATTGACCAAACACAAGTGATGAAATCAAGGCTTATGAAATAGATGGTAAGGCAAGGTTTTTTCTTTTGAGTAGTCTTGCACATACTAAATTAGTGAAAGTTATGGATCTGAAAATTACTAAAGAAGTTTGGGATAAGCTAGAAAGTATTTATGAAGGAGATGACAAGGTTAAACAAGCTAAGTTTCAAAATTTGAAGACATAATTTGAGACTTTGTAGATGTATGAAGATGAAACAATTACAAGTTACATGTAGATGGTTGATGAACTGGTAAGTTCTAGGAGATATCTTGGTGCACAAGTCAAAGAACCTAAAGTGTTAAAGAAAATTATCAGAACTATTCCTGATTCTTATAGTGAAAAGGTTTCTACTATTGAGGAAGTTGCAAATTGTAATACATACACTAGAGATCAGTTGTTTAACACACTAACTTCATTTGAGATGAGGAAAATTGGTTCAAAAAATGGTGCAAAATTGGAGATTGCTTTCAAGATTGGAAAATTAGAAAAAGTTGAAGATTCAAATGGAGATGATCTTGATGATGTGGAAGCTAACTTTGTAAGAAGAATGAAAAGGGCACTACTAAGTACAAAGGTAAACTACCTTTCAGATGTTTCACTAGTGGAAATATAGGTCACTATGCTTTGAGATGTCCAAACAGAAAATCACTAGTAGAATTTGGCAAATAAATGACTACGTAGTCACAACAACTAAAGATGACTAAATTCTACTCATTTTTTTCAACAAAACTATAAATGACTAAATAAATGACTAATTTGATCATTGGGTAAAAAACATAACTAAATAATTAGTCACACAAATAAAAATTAGACAATACGATATTAAAGTGGATAATTAAAAAAATATACTTTGAATTGAGGAAGTTGATTGTATTATAATATAATATAATAATAATATATTATATTACAATACAATATATTATATTATATTTAATATATTATAGTATATATTATATTATATTATATATATATATATATATATTATAATATAATATATGTTATTATATAATATATTATAATATATATTTTACTATATATTATATAATATTATATTATTATTATATAGTATTATATAATATAATATTATAATTTATTGGGGGCATATGCGAGATATTTATCCATTGTAAATTTTGTTTAATTTGAAATCAATTTTGAAATTAGGAAGCGAGAAACAAAACCTGATCCTTTTCAAGGGGCGGGAAACATATTTTAATAAACTCTAAAATGAGTTTGGAGGAGTCGAAACCAATACCAACGAGGAAGAGTTTAGAGGATCCAAATCCAATAGTGGTGGGGAAAGCAACAAAAAATGTAGGTAATGGATACCCTAATGTTAAAACCTAAATGTGCTCAATATTAGGATCTTGGCCATAATTTTCATTTTAAAAACATACTCTAAAACCCTTGTCAAAACCTTATTTTCAAGCTGCAGCTCACCAAATTGGAGAAGTGAAAGGTCAATACCAGGGAATCCATTAGCGACGAAAGAAATAGGCCATTATTTTCAAACAACAACTTGCCAAATTGGAGAAGTTGATGCAGGGCATCACTCACATTTGGCTTCTCCATTTTTATCAAGGTACTAAAAAAAGGGTTGTTGTTTCAGGTGGAAGAGATTGGGGGTTTTCATGATGCAAAAACCAATGGATGGTAGAAGGAAGATAGTCTTCAATATCTGGTGACATTGGCCAACTAGTTGCAGATTCGAACCAATTTGTATGTTGATAATATTTAATGTAAATGGGCCATTCTTTGATGCCAAATGCATTGTACTAGTGTTGCCCCTGCCACATGAATGGAACACTACAATTGTTTATTCTTTTTGACATTGGTTAAGAAGGATCAATTTATTTAGTTGTTTGTTTTTAAATTCAGCCCTGAATTTCCTTGTGAGTTTCTACTAGCATTCGAAGTCTGTGAGTTTGCTTGTTTTAACCAGCAAGGCTTTTCATCAAAAGTGAGGTCAAATTTCTAAAATCCTTAAGTCGATTGAAGCATTTAGTGTATTTAGTTGTTTGTTTAATAAAGGGTCCATTTTTTGATGATTTGTTTGGTTATAGGGCATGTTGAAATGTGGAAAAGTAGTGGCAGTGAAGAAGCTATCATTAGCCCATTCTTAGCTTAGCCATGCATTAACTTCAATTCAAATTTGAAGTGAAGCTCATCTCAAATGTTCTGGTGTACTAATTGTGTTGTAAAGGTTCTTGAGTTTCATTTGGTTTTTGAGTTTTTGTAACAAAGATTTTGGGACCCAAAATGTCTAGCTCCTTCTTAGGGTTTTTCACCTAGAAGGAGAGGAAAATGGGCCAAAATGACTTTGTTAACATTAGAAGAAATGAAAAGAGGGGTGTGAAGTGTGTGTGTGGATGTGTTTAAATGTTGGAAACTCAATGAAAATGCAGATTAAGGAATTTATTCTAACCCAATACAAAAGTTTTGGAAAACACAATGTGTATTTAAACAAATTGACTAGGAATGTAAACAAACTAAAACATAAAATAACCTAGTTGGATATATGAACCTGGAAGCTCGAAGAGGCTGAAATGAGGCTCTGAATACTTGCAAAAGACACCAAAAGTGCTCACTGGGATTGAGTTGCCATGCATGGCGAATGAGTCTTGTTTTTACCAAAAAGTGTCATAATTGATTTTGGGCAATTGGGTATCCAGATCTTTAGAAATCATTGTTCAAGCCTAGAAATGGGATTGATTTTCCATCAATGGTGAATGAGTCCTCTTCTGGAAAATAGAGAAATCTGGATTGAATTCTATGGCTTAGGATTTGCAATTCTTTTTTTGATGAGTTTCTTAATCCGAATCTACAAAACTGGACCTACAGACTCTCTCCAAGCTTGAAATAGGGCTTGAAACACCTCAAATGACTTTGATGGGATAAGAACACCTTTTCTCACCTTCTCATTTCATAATTTTTCATACACAAACACATGCAAAGGGGAAAAAGTGTTGAAGGTTGTGGTCGTAATTAAAGCAAAGTGATGAAATATAATAAAAATGAAAAATGGGAGATGATTAAGGTGATGATTTGATCTTGAAATTCTACAAGTCGGGGAAGATTCAACCCTTGAATGCTTTATAAAGCTAACTTGAAGACTTCTAATGAAGAAACCCTAAGTTTCTTGACTTGGATGAAAAGATAGAAGATGAATTAATGATGATAGATGTAAAAATGAGTTTTCTAATGTAAAATGAGGATAAAACACTTATTTATGGACAATTTTTTGTGCCTTAGTATCTTGATTATACCTCATCACGCCGCACATGTAGTGAAAATAAACTTTAAATTTCACTTTTTATTGCTCAGAGTTCAAAATGGGGGATAGATAGGACTCATTCACCACACATGGCAAATGGGTCCCACCTGGATGGGACTGATTCACCATGCATGGTGAATGGGTCCCATAGGGGCCATTCCAATAGCTCAAAAGCCAAGGAATAAATAAGGTTTAATTTGCAACTTTGTTAGGCATTTGATCAATTAAATCCTCAGGATGCACAATATGGTTCATTAGGGACTGATTAGTGATGATGTAAATATAAAATAGGGCTTGGGACACATAAATCAATGTGAAAGTGTGATTAAATACACTTTACAACACTAAAATGAGGTCTGTATAGCCTAGAAATACACAAGAACCAATGTGAATGTGCAAGACACATTACAACACTAGTTTAACATTAAATTTAATTCAAGAACCTTCTAGATTGATGTAATAATGTTTTTAAACACATTTTATAATGTTGAATTAGGGAGAAATAGGTTTATTAAGTCTACAAAAGTGTGAAATTCCTTTACAAGACTTTACAACACCTTTCCAAGACGTTAAAAGCATGTTATTCAATTTGGAAGGGTCCAAGACCTAATGTGGATGCATAAAATATCTAACAACGCTAGATTAAGACCTCATTAAGTCCATTTTATCATGAATTAATCCCATGTCAAGCAAAGGGTTTTTTTTCCTATAGCACATTTATCCCCCACTTTAGTGAGAGGATGAACCTGTTTTAAACTCACACTAAAGTAGACATTCAAGAGAGGTCTTCATACACAAATGCAGATGACAAAGAATGAAAAAGATCAAAGAAGGTGGCCAGGCCCCCAAGATACAAAATCATGCAATGGCAAGAATGAAAGAAGAGGTAGAAAGGATGTACTCACTCTGGGCCGACGAAACTTCTTGGTTGTTCGTCAGGTGAGAAAGGCCAAAGGTATACTCACTCTGGGGCCATAGAACTTTAGGTTGTCCGCCGAGTGAGATGTCCCAAAGAAGTGGTTAAGTGAGAAAGTCATGCCAGTGTGCCGGCTTCCCACTGTATAATGAGAAAATTCATGCCAATGTGTCAGATTCCCATTATACAAACCATACCAAAGTTACCCTCCTGATAACTTTGATAAGGTACCACAATGAAAATGTTTTTTGTAAATTTTTTTGAATGATATGCAAAAGTGTTGTTAAAGGAGATTTTTCTTTGTTCATGTAAGGTCTTCTTCTTAGGGAGCATTGTGCCTAATGTCTCCAAGAGAGGATAGGTTGGGAGGTTAGATCATTATCCATGGGATGCCTTGTTCGCATTAGGCAAGTTCAGTTGATCATTATCCCTAGTGCCAGATTGTTATCCATGGGATGCCTCGTTTGCATTAGGCCACTTTAGTTGATCATACACTCATGGAAGGCATCAAACCCAATGACACCACCAAGGAGAGGACATGTCACAAGAAAAAGTAAATCACACCATGAAATTTGCAAGTAAATGTTTTCTATGTATGCCCCCACTTTAAAGCGGTTACTACACACTTGTCTATGAGCAATTGCTTTAAAGTAGAAGAGGGAGACATGAGAGCTTATTCAGAAAGCCCTATGCCAAGTCATATGTTTCTGATAAACTACATCATGAAGAAAGGGAGTGTGTCACATGTGAGTCAATCTTTAAGACATGTCATCCACATCCCAAGCTTTCTCTTATACGTTCATGAAAGGTTAACAATGAGTCAAAAGAGACAACGAGAAATGGCATATGGGGATAAGGATTTCTAACCCTTTTCCCCCACTTAGTGCAAGAAAAAGGTGATCCTGGAGTGGATGACAGTATGTTTCCCCTTGCAAGGGATGTAAAACATGTAATAGTGAGTATGTTATGGTACTACAACTATTACAAGGCAAGGAGTAGCAACTAATGTTATTTATATATTGATTTAGTATTTACCAAGGGTAAATATTTCTTGGTAGAATGGTTGGTGATGGTATGGATGTTGAGTGAAGGGTTGTTGGATGGTTTGATGGCTATGAAAGGAAAATCACGAAGACCATGAGTTGGAAGAATGAGCCCGTGGGTGCATTGTGAGCTTGTTTCTTAGTACACATAGGGGGATGATGAAGGGTTGGATTTGATTGAGGATCAAGAATGAGGATAGGAGAAGGAGACTCTATTTGGTTGTGTGCTTTCATTAATGTATCATTCTTATGTGCCATAATATCAACCTTAGGAAGAGAGCTAATATGTTCATCACATGTTGGAACTGGATTTGGCAAGATAGCTTCATCTCTCATAGGAGAGGCATCAATAGAAGGATAACTAGGAATTTTAGGATTAATAATGATTGTACTTTTGGGTTCAAAAAGAGCTTCCTAAATGGGAGAGATATATGAGAATGAAGAAATAAGTGTATCAGGAGTTTCACCAATGATATCTTCTAACACTAAACTATCTTCTTCCTAGGTAGAGAAGGTATTAGGAGAAGAAAATGGTGGATTTTCATTTATACGTACATACTCATGTCCTAGAATGTCTTCTTGATTAGGATTGGTATAGCTCTTATTCATATCCTCCACACAAATGTGTTTGTCATGATCATTCACAATTGTAACATTTTCACCATTAAGGGAGGTGTTGGGAGATGAATGAGGACTTGGGAAGGTAGGGGCAATGATTTCATCTTTGTGTGTCATAATTTTTTTGCAAGTGGGGGGAGAAGGAAGACAAGAAAAATGTTCATGATCTTCAATGATTGTGTCTTCTTTCATCAAGGTACCTTCATCACCAAAGGGAGATATCAGGAGAAGAACAATAATGATTATCATGATTATCAATGCTTTCATCCTTTAGGAGAAAATCTTTAGTGGATGATTTAGAAGAGAGGAAGTCATCTAAGGATTCATCTAACATTGCAAAATCATCACTACTAAAGGGCTTGGATGTTATGTGTGTTGTAATTGGTTCTTTTGATGTGTTGTGTGATTGGTTATGGATATTTATTAGAGTTTTCTCAATGTAGGTTGATCTAAAAGGACTACGAAATATGACTGAAAATGGAACTTGCAAAAGTATAATTTCCATGAATGAAAATGATGCTTATTTCTAATAAAATGCAAGATAAAGACATAAGACGAAATGTAACTTTTCATATTGCAAAAAAAGTAGTTGATTGATGCAATAATCTAAAAGATGAAATGTTGTTAATGCAAAAGGGAAATTTAAACAATGTATGAAATGAGCTAATTGGAGCAAGATGTAACAAAATGCATGCTACAAAAATGTAACTGACTGATATATACAAGTAAAGGCACCAAACAGAAGGCTAAAAACAAATTTATGAGTTCTATATTTAGTGTTGTTTCAAGGGTCAAAAGGGATTGATTCGCCCAGGATGGCGAATGAGTCCCAGTATGAACTTTTTTCAAAAATTTCAGAAATTTATAATTGATTGTGATGTATTTTGAGTGCCAAAATGCAGTTCTAAATGAAAAATGCAGAATTTCAGAGTTGTACAATGATGAAAGATGCAAAAATGCAACCTATTATGCACTTTTACCCATGCAAAAATGAAATCCTAGAATGCAAGCTAACTAATGCAAAATGCAATGCAAGAAAATATAGGATGATTAATGGACTCCAAAATTAGAAAAGGAATTCAAAAAATAGGTTCACCAAAATGTAATGAAGATTTTGGCTCCCCAATATCTTTAGCTCCTTCTTAGGGTTTTTCACTTAGGAGAGGAAAATGGGCCAAAATGACTTTGTTAACATTAGAAGAAATGGAAAGAGGGGCGTGAAATGTGTGTGTGGATGTGTTTAAATGTTTGAAACTTAATGAAAATGCAGATTAAGGAATCTATTCTAACCCAATGCAATAGTGTTTGAAAACACAATGTGTATTCAAATAAATTGACTAGGAATGTAAACAAACTAAAACAAAAAATAACCCAGTTGGAGATATGAACCCAAAAACTAGAAGAGGACGAAATGAGGCTCTGAATACTTGTAGAAGACACCATAAATTCTCATTGGGAATTATTTTCCATGCATGGTGAATGATTCATGTTTTTACTAGAAAGTGTCAGAACCAGTTTCGGGGAATTGGGTATCCAAATCTTTAGAAATCATTATTCAAGCCTAGAAATGGGACTAATTCACCATCAATGGTGAATGAGTCCTCTTCTGGAAAATAGAGAAATCTGGATTGAATTATGTGGCTTAGGATCTGCAATTCTATTTCTGATGAATCTTTGGATCTAAATCTGCAAATTTGGACATGTAGACTCTCTCCAAGCTTGAAATAGGGCTTGAAACACCTTGAATGAATTTGATGGGATAAGCACACCTTTTATCACATTCTAATTTGATAAATCTATATACACAAACACATGCAGAGGGGAAAAAGTGTTGAAGGTTAGGATATGGGGGTTTGCCTTGGTCAAACCCCTTTAGGTAATTAAAGCAAAGTGATGAAATAAAGTAATGAAACATGCAACAATGGATATGATTACCTTGTCATGATAATTTGATATTGAAATTTTACAACAATGGAGGAAGATTCAGCCCTTGAATGCTTTAGAAAGCTAATCTTAAGGACTTCTAATGAAGAAACCCTAACTTGCTTGACTTGTCTGAGAAGATAGAAGATGAATTAAAGATGAGAGATGTAAAAATGAGTTGTTAGATGTAAAATGAGGATAAAATTACTTATTTATAGACAATTGTGCTTTAGTATCCCAATAATACCTCATCACAGGCCGACATGTAGTGAAAATAAAATTTAAATTTCACTTTTTCCTGCTCAAAGGTCAAAATGGGGGCCAGATAGGACTCATTCACCACACATGGTGAATGGGTCCCACTTGGATGGGACTGATTCACCATGCATGGTGAATGGGTCCCACAGGGGCCATTCAAACAGCTTAGAAGCCAACGAATAAGGAAATAAGGTTTAATTTGCAACATTGTTGGGTATTTGATCAATTAAAGCCTTGGGATGCACAATATGGGTCTTTAGGGACCTATTAGTGATGATGTAAATATAAAATAGGGCTTGGGACATAGAAATCAATGTGAAAGTGTGATTAAATACATTTTACAACATTAAAATGAGGTCCGTATAGCCTAGAAATGCACAAGAACCAATGTGAATGTGCAAGACACATTACAACACTTGTTTAACATTAAATTTAATTCAAGAACCTTTTAGATTGATGTAGTAATGTTTTTAAACACATTTTATAATGTTGAATTAGGGAGATAGGTTAATTACGTCTAGAAAAGTGTGAAAGTCCTTTACAAGACTTTACAACACCTTTCCAAGACGTTAAACGTGTGTTATTCAATTTGCAAGGGTCCAAGACCTAGTGTGGATGCATAAAATGCCTCACAACACTAGATTAATACTTCATTAAGTCCATTTTATCATGAATTAATCCCATGTCAAGCAAAGGGTCCTTTTTTCTACGGCACTGTTTCAAATCCAAATAAAGATTTCAAGTAAAAAAAATCATTGATACATAGTGATTCTTCATTTTTATTCCTTTTTAAATTATTCAATTCTTCAATAAATGTTGTAACCATTGAGGTTTTGATTTTTCAATGAGGCTTATTGAAGTAAATTTTTAGACTCATAAATATTGTGTTGTGGTTCCTCTTGATTTGTGATCTATTTGTGTCTGATCAATCATATTTGTTTAAGCATTTTACTCTTCATTTCATGGTGCTTCTCTCAACATTTGAATATCTATGATACTTGAAGTTTATATGCATAAATTTGTGAGGATTAATTAAGTTAGATTTGATTTGTAACTTGAATCATTGATTCACCCAAATAAATGACTAAACCATGAATAAATAAATGACTATCATGACTAAAATAAATGACTACAATGACTAAATAAATGACTACCATGACTAAAATAAATGACTACCATGACTAAATAAATGAATACAATGACTAATTAAATGACTACCATGACTAAATAAATGATTAGTTAACAACAATCAATGACTAAATTAACAACTAAATTTACCACCAAATTGATCAATCAAAACAACCAATAAATGACTAAAAATGGTTTATTCATGAATTTGGTCATGTTATAAATGACTAGCAGTAAACTACTAATGGTCACGTGACCAAACTAATGGTCACGTGACTAAACTAATGGTCACATGACCAATTTTTAGTAGTTTTCTTAGTCATTTATTTCTATTTTTTGTACTAGTGAAGTGAACAATAAGAACAAGGAAAACAAAGGAAAATCATCAAGAAAAGCTACTATGTTAGAGGAGATGTTGGTATTTTTTATGATGAATCTGATTATGGTGATGTTGATGATAATGAATGTTTGTTCTTGGATTTAAAGGATGAATTTGATTCTGTTAACTTTGAAAGTTGTGTGAAGGAAAGTGTTCCGGAGAAAAAGGATAAAGTTGGAGGTACTTTGGTATATTCTTTCTTGTTAGAAAATATAAGAACTATTGGGTTATTGATAGAGGTTGCTTAAATCATATGATCATAGTTCGAAGACAAGAGTAAGTTTTTTAAACTTGAAAAAAATATGATAGAGGACTTGTTAAATTTGGATATGATTCAGGTGCTAAGATTTGTGGAATAGGTTTGACAATCAGTTTTGATGGAAAACATAATACTGAAGATGTTTACTATGTTAAAGGTTTAACGCATAACCTATTGAGTGTTGTAAAAATGTGTAGCAAAGGATAAAATCTTATGTTTCAGTATGATAGATGTGAGATCAAAAAAGGGTTTGGAACTATGATTGCTACTAGAAAAAGGATGAATGGAATTATCTATTAGCTCAAGGGTGTTGATGGTTACTATTTTATGACTCAAATTAATGATCGCTGGTTATGGCACAGGATAATGTGTCACATCAATTTTGATAACCTAGTTAGAATCATTTTAGTTCAAGCAGTGAGAGATCTGTCAAGGATTACAAAGCCTAGATCAATACATTGTTTGTAGAGATTGTCAATTTGAAAAAAAAACTAGAAGTAGTTTCAATGGAAAGGAACAATCTTCTACCAAATTGTTGGAATTAGTACACACATACCTTTGTGGTCCTACAAGAGTGATAATTATTCAAGGTGATAGGTATTTTATTATTTTGATTGATGATTACTCTAGAATGACATGGGTTACTTTTTCTACTAGAAAAAATTAGATCCCTAGATAGATTTGAAGCATTCAAAGGTTATAGTTAAATGAGATGGTTTAGAAGATCAGAGTGCAAAGGGTCACAGAAAGAGAGGTGGGGATTTCACCTCCAATGAATTTAACATTTTTGTAGGGAATCATGGCATAAAAGGCGCACATCTACCTCAGACTCCTCCCTTGGTAGTGCAGGGGTCCACCCAAGACCTTGTTTTTGCATGTACTGTAAAAAAAGAATTGTCCCTTGAAGAGTGTGGCTAAGGGTTTTCCAGTGTTTACAAGGTCATTTTAGTAGCATGACATCATATAATTCGCACTTGGAGTGTGTTTATGGGGTCAGCTGGTGAAAAGTTGGAAAAAGAGTTTTTAAATTGCCAGGGTTGTCAGCTGGGTATTTTGGAAAGTGTCCTAAAATGTCGAGTAAGCATTGCATACATTCAAAAAAATGGTCTATGGTTAGAAAAAGGAGTTTGTATGAAAGGCTCAAGTTGAAGTGAGGTGTTCAACAGATTGATTTACTTAATTTTAATGAGAAAAGAAGCTAATTTTGGAACCTCCATTGTTTCAGAAATTTATGTTGTTTAACTTATAGTTTGTACAAACCACAAACACTTCTATAACCTATTATATCTTGTGTACATGTTATTATAGTAAATTTTACTTTTTGTTTCATCAATTTTCATCAAGGGAATCAAAAGTTAGAGCATTTTTGCTCCAGGCGGGTAGAAACCCTACCTAGGGTAGCAGTGAGCACAAAAAAAGATGTACCTCACCTCTCCACTAGTGGAAAATCACCAAAATGGGTGGAGAGGCTTGTTTACATGTCTTCTACTACATTTCTAAGTTGTATGGTCTGAAGACAAAGTTTGCATGTGTTGTAGGTGAATAGAAGGCATGAAAATTACATGTTTCAAACTGTAAAGCAAGGCAGCAAGGAAGAATCCACTTTTTTGTGGTTTGATTCTTGTGTGAGGGTTGGATGATGATGAATAATGTTGTAAGTGGTATGTAAAAACTATTGATAGTAATTCTATAACTTTATTTTGTGTGGGTTGAGTGTTTGGGTGAATAGACAAGTTTTTGGGGCAGCAATGACAAGTGATAGAAAGTAACACTTCCAAGTCTAAGTCTTAAGACTCTAAGAAGCTTGTTTTTGGATTAGATCAAGCTTGAATCAATCTCAATCAGGTCTATATATTCTACTCATTTTTTTTGAGGTGATTGGTAGTTGCATGTTGAGCACACGCCATAGTTGTAGGTATCAACATTGAATAATGTTACATGGAGTTAACTAAGGTGTAAAAATCCATTGAAATTTTGTTGTCCCATGTTTTGTGGTTGTACCATCTTGCATTAGTTTGTTTTACTCCATTTTAATGCTCTAGAAACCAAGTCATTATTTTGACAAGGTGTACTAAGATGCACCTCTTTACTTCTACCTATCAAGTCCTTGAAGAAATGTCTTGTCTTAGTCAAGTGTTGTTGATTCTTGTCCTTAATCTACATCAAATTGGTATCAAAGCAAGGAAGTTCAGTAAGAGAGTGTAAGTAAGTTGATTTGAAGTCAATTTAAGATGGCCCCTAAACTAATTATGGAAAGAATAATCAGATAGGTGAGGGACTCTCTTGCCCCAGAATTGAGAGCCATAAAGGAAAGCCTTGATGCAAGACTCACTTTAGTTGAGACCAACCAGAAAAGAGGAGTGGTCACAAGAGATTTGAGTGACCAAGAAGAATAAAAGAAGGTGGGTGAAGAAGAAGAAGAAGAAGAAGAGGAGGTAGATGTTGAAGAAAAGAGGTTGGAAAGATTGTTAAAGGTAGTTAAGAAAGATGGTTCCAAGATGAAAAATAGAGCTTCTAGTATATCCAGGGAGTCTAAATGAAGAACTCCTAGATTGGATAGGAGAATTAGATAAGTATTTTGAGCTTGAAGAGATACTTGAGGGGCAACAAGTGAAATTATCCAGAACAAAGCTAAAAGGGCATGCAATTCTTTGACCATGGGACTATGTGCAAGAAGAGAGGAAAAAGAAAGGTAAAGTAAAGATCATGTCTTGGGATAGAATGGTTGCAAAACTGAAGGGGAAATTTCTACCCAGTGATTATGACATCCAGTTGAAAAGGAGGTTGCAAAATTTGAAGCAAAAGTGCATGGATGTCAAGTCCTATATAGAAGATTTTTAAAAACTAAGCCTAACATCAAGCCACAAGTCCAAGCACAGTAGAAGAGTGCTATCAATTGGCTATAAGGGTTGAAGACAAGTTGAAAAGGAGACAAGAAAAACAAAGTATGGGTAGGGGAAGGACAAAGTTCAGAGGAAGAGGTAATTTTGCTGGTAAAGGACAGTCCCAAAGGTCTCAAGGAGAGACAAGTAACTCACAAGAGCAAACATCAGATTCAAGGGGAAACTTTAGAGGAAGAAGGCCAAGTTCTAGAGGAGGATTTAGTAATAGAGGAGGCTCAAGTGGATTCACTAAAAAGTGTTACAAGTGCAATAAATTTGTAGGCCACCAAGCATGGAAATATACTAAGGAGCAACCATCTACTTCTTATAAAAGTGAGAGAAGAAATTAGATTGCACAAGGTGGAGATGATGCTAAAAGTGTCAATTCACCATCACAAAATGTAGAACCATAAGTGGGAGAGAGTCTATTGATGAGAAGAACCTTAATTAAGGTGCCCATGGAGAAAGAACCACCACAAAGAAAGTCACTTTTCAGGACTACATGATGCAAGATCCAAGGTAAATGTTATAGAGTTGTTGATTCTGGAAGTATTGATAATTTGGTTTGTATTGAAATGGTAGAGAAATTAAAACAACAAAGGTAGCCTCATGCTACTCCATACAAGGTTTCTTGGTTGAACAAAGGGCAACAAGTATTGGTGAATGAAAAAAGTTGGGTAGAATTCCATATAGGGGGTTATAAGGACAAGGTTTTGTGTGACATCATCCCTATGGATGTTTGTCATTTACTTCTTGGAATGCCATGGTAGTATGATAGAAAGGCCAAGAATGATGGAAGAAAGAATACATATGTGATAGAGAAAGATGGATTCTCATACACTCTAACACCATTGAAAGATGAAGAAAAAACACCACAAGTAGAGTCCAATGTGATGTTGGTAGGAGAAAAAGGAATTCATAAAGGCTATAGAAGAGGAGAAAATGGGTTTTTCCATCATAGTCAAGCCTAGGTATGTTGGGATAGCAACAAAGAAAGAAGAGTTGCCTTTAGAAATTCAAAACTTGTTGAATAGGTATGATGATATAGTAGTAGATGAACTCCCAAGCACTTTGCCTCCTATGAGGGATATTACCCACCACATTGATTTCATACCAGGGCTTAGTTTACTTGATAAGGTAGCATAAAAGATGACACCATAGCAGAATGAAGAAATTAAGAGACAAGTTCAAGAGTTGCTTGATAAGGGGCTAATCAAAGAAAGCCTTAATCCTTGTTCGATTCCTACTATTCTAGCACCAAAGAAGGGAGGTGAATGGAGGATGTGCATTGATTCTAGGGCCATCAATAAGATTACAATCAGATAGAGATTCCCCATACCACACATGGAAGATTTGATGGATTGTCTAATTGGAGCATGTACTTTTTCCAAAATAGACCTCAAGATTGGGTATCACCAAATTAGGATCAGACCAGGGGATGAATGGAAGACAACATTTAAGACAAATGAAAGGATTTATGACTGGCTTGTAATGCCATTTGATCTCTCAAATGTACCCAACACTTTCTTGAGGTTTATGAATGAAGTCCTCAAACCTTTCATTGGTAAGTTTGTTGTGGTTTACCTTGATGACATTCTTGTTTTTAGTAAAACTAAGGAAGAGCATTTGCACCATTTGGATTTGGTTTTTAGAAGATTACATGAAGAGAAACTAATGATCAATTTGAAGAAATGTGAGTTTATGAAAACAAAGTTGGTGTATCTTGGTTTTGTGGTTACAAATGGCACCTTGAAGATGGATCCCGACAAAGTTGAAGTTATCCTAAGCTGGCCTACACCCAAATCAATTGTTGAGGTAAGTATTTTCCATGGTTTGGAAAATTTTAATAGGAAATTTATCAAAAATTTTGGTCATATTTGTGCTCCAATGCTTGATACTATAAAGGGGGAAAAGAGAAAGAAGTTTGTTTGGACTAGTGAAGCTGAAAAGAGTTTTGAATACTTGAAAAAGAGGGTAGCAGAGCAGCCCATACTAGCTTTACCTGATTTCAATAAGGTTTTTACTATTGAATGTGATGCAAGTGGTTATGCCACGGGGGTGGTATTAAGTCAAGAGCGAAGGCCCATAGCTTTCTTTAGTGAAAAACTCAATGAAGGTAAGAAGAAATCCATTTCCTATGACCTAGAAATGTATGCCTTAGTTCAGTCCTTGAAAAAGTGGATACACTACCTACTTCCAAAGGAGTTCATAGTCTTTATAGATAATCATTCTCTTCAATTTTTGAATATTCAAGGCAAACTTAGTCATAGGCATGTCAAATGGTAGAATATTTATAAGGTTACACCTTCACCATGATCAAACATAAGAAGGGGGAGTCAAACAAAGTAGCTGATGTATTGAGTAAGAGGACACTCATGGTGCAAGAATTCCAATTGAAAAGTGTAGGTGTTGAAGCACTAAAAGTTATGTATGTAGATGATATTGATTTCAAGGAGATTTATGCATGTTGCAACCAATATAATGGTGTTCCACATAACACAAATTCTGATTTTATGATTCAAGAGGGATTATTGTTCAAAGGGGCTCAACTTTATGTTCCTAAATGTTCTATGAGGGATAATTTCATAAAGGAAAAGCATAGTGGAAGCCTTGCAGGTCATTTTGGTCTTGATAAGACCTTGGAGCAGCTAAGAAGGTACTATTTTTGGCCTAAAATGCAAAGTGATGTAAGAAGGTTTGTTGAGAAATGTGTTATTTGTTAAAAGGAAAAGGGAAGTAGTACTAATGTAGGCTTGCATCAACCTCTTCCCATTCCAAATAGAGCTTGGGAGTCAATAAGAATGGATTTTGTAATGGGTTTACCCAAAACACCTAGAGGTTTTGATTCTATTTATGTTATAGTGGACAAGTTCTCCAAGATGGCACATTTCATCCCATGCAAGAGCACTAATGATGCATCATACATTGCTGGTTTGTTCTTCAAGGAAGTGGTAAGAATTCATGGTTTACCTTTAAGCATTGTTTCAGATAGAGATGGTAAATTTGTTAGGCATTTTTGGAGAACTTTATGGAAGAAACTTGGTGCTAATCTTAGTTCCAGCTCTGTCTATCACCCTCAAACTGATGGGTAGAAAAAAGTGGTAAATAGCAGCCTTGGAAACCCCTTAAGATGCCTTAAAAAGAAACATTCTACTCAGTGGGATCTAATCTTGCCTCAAGCTAAATTTTCCTATAATGATTCAATGAATAGGAGTGTGGGTAAAAGTCCTTTTGAAGTTGTTTATGGTTTGCAACCTGGAGGAGTCTTTAAGTTAAGGGATATCAAGGGAATGGAGAGGATGAGTGCTGAGGGTGAGCAATTTTTTGTGGCTATGAAGGAGATTCACCAATAGGTCAAGGATCATTTGCAAAGAAGTGTGGAAAAATATAAACAACAAGTTGATATAAAGAGGAGAGAATTTACCTTCAAAGTTGGGGACTTAGTTCTATCTCATCTAAGGAATAAGAGACTTACTAAGGGACAATATTCCAAGCTACAAATGAAGAAGATTGGTCCTTGTAGAGTTGTTCACAAGTTTGGCCCCAATGCTTATGAGATTGAACTACCAAGTGGAATTGGAATCTCACCTATTTTTAATGTATCTGACATATACCCTTTCAAAGGGGATGTTTTTGTAGGTAATTAAGTAGGTTCTCAAGAATTTAGAGATGAAGAATGGATCAAATACCTTCCTCCCATCCAACCTTTAGAGTTGGAGTGCATATTGGATACAAAGGAGCTTAAGAAGACAAGAAACACCACCTATTTGCAATACTTGGTCAAATGGAGGGGTCTTCCTATGGAGGATGCTACTTAGATTTATGAGTTTGATATCATCAAACATGGTTACATAGCTATATACCTACAGTCAAGTGGGACTTGAGTTTCTTTCCCTGGGGTGTATGGTGTAGGGTCACCAAGACCTTGTTTTTGCATATTTTATGTAATTTTGTTTTTAAGTCACTTAGTTTGGTTAGGGGTTGTTTGGTGTTTCCTAAGGTTATTTATGACCATATTAAATCATGTAATTCACTTTAGTTTGTTTAGGGAGTCGTTGGTGAAAAGTTGCAAAAAGTTGCCAAATTGCAAAAAAGTTGTCATGCAATTTATGGAAAGTGTCACAAAATCAAGTAACTGTTACATGCATTCAAGAAAAATGGTCTCTACTGATTAGAATTTTTTTTTAATGTACTAAAAATAGGATCCAAGTCAAAATGAGGTGTTGTGGAATTGATTTTGCAAATTTAATGAGAAAAAGAAGCTATTTTTTTTGGGTTTCTCCATTGTTATAGAAATTTTTGTTGCTAGTACAGTCTGTACGGACCAAAAATTCTTATCTAACCTATTGGATCTTGTGTGCATATGATTATAGTAAATTTCACTTTTTGTTTCATCGATTTTAATCAAGGGAATCAAAAGTTAGAGCATTTTTAGTCCAGGTGGGTAGAAACCCTACCAAGGGTAGCAATGAGCACAAATATATATGTAACTCACCTCTCCACCAATGGAAAATCACAAAAATGGGTGGAGAGTCTTGTTTCCATTTCTTCTACTATATTTCTAAGCTGTAGGGTTTGAAGACAAAGTTTGTGCATGTTGTAGGTCGCAAGAAGGTCTTAAAATTACATGTTTCAGACTGTAAAGTAGGGCAACAAGGAAAAATCCACGTTTTCATGGTTTGATTCTTGTGTGAGGGAATTGGTTGATGATGAAGAATGTTTTAAGGGGTCTATTCAAACTATTGATATTAATTCTATAACTTTCTTTTGGGTGGGTTGAGTGTTTGGGTGAGTAGACAAGTTTTTGGGGGTGCAATGACAAGTGATAGAAAGTAACACTTCCAAGTTTGAGTCTTAAGACTTCAAGAATCCTATTTTTTGGATTAGATAAAGCTTGAATAAATCTCAATCAGGTCCATATATTCTACTCCTTTTTTGTGAGGTTATTGGTAGTTGCATGTTGAGCACACGCCATAGTTGTAGGTATCAACATTGAATTTAATGTTACATAGAGTTAACTAAGGTGTCAAAAGCCATTGAAATTTTTTTGTCCCATGTTTTTGTGGTTGTACCATCTTGCATTAGCATGCTTTCCTCCATTTGAATTCTCTAGAAACCAAGTCATTATTGTGAAAAGGTGTACTAAGATGCACCTCTTTGCTGCTACCTATGAAGTCCTTGAAGAAATGTCTTGTCTTAGTCAAGTGTTGTTGATTGTTGTCCTTCCTTTGCATAAAAAATGGAGTGGTTGAAAGGAAAACTAGGACTGTTCAAGAAGTTGCAAGGACTATATGATGAAAGAAACTAACCTATTGGAATCTACTAGAGAGAAGAAATTCATACTAATATTTACATACTTAATAGATTTCAAGTAAGAGCTAACAACACAAAGACTCCCTATGAGTTGTGGTATAGAAGGATTCCTACTGTCAAGAACTTTAGAGTGTTTGGAAGAAAATACTAAAAGAGATGATGAAAACTTAGGAAAGTTTGATGCAAGGTCTGATGAAGGTATCTCCCTTGGATATTCTACTAAAAGTAAAGCTTACAAATGTTACAATAAAATATTGAGAAAGATTATTAAAAGTGCAAGTGTCAAGGTTGATGAAGATTTGAGGAATTTTTGGTAATAGATAGATATGAGTCAGATGAACTTGATTGTGGAGAATAAGAAGAGAAATCTAAGGAAAAAGAAGTGTGGAATGAAGAGGAATAGGTCTTGAAAAAAAGACCCCTAAGACCCCTAAATATGTACAAAGAAATCATTTTGAAGAACATATCATTGGAGACAAAAGAAAAGGTGTGTTGACAAGAAGAAGAGTTTGTTGGAAATTATAGGTAAAACTGTTTCGCCTAAAGTCAAACCTAAAACAGTGAGGCATGCAAAGAAGAACATTGGATGAAGGCAATGGAAGAACTTATGCAAATTGAGAAAAATCATACTTGGGAACATGTTCCTAGACCTGAAAACAAAAACATTATTGGAACTAAGTGGGTATTCAAAAACAAGTTGAATGAGAATGGAGAAGTGGTAAGAAACAAGGCAAGGCTTGTGTGCAAGGTCTATGCACAAGTTGAAGGAATAGACTTTG
>VDFB02053003.1:0-30847 GCA_007258455.2 Sequoia sempervirens
TATTTTGAAGTGTTGTAAAATCTTGTAACAAGATTTCACACTTTTCTAGGCACATCTTCACTATTTATCCCTTTGTCATGCTTTGTTTGGCCCCTTTATGCTCTCATATGCTTAATTAAGTGTATTTTTTAGTATTATCCCAACAAACAACATTAAATACAACATTTTTCCCAACACACATTTTCAGGTTCTAGGTGGGACCCATTCACCATGTGTGGAAAATGAGTCCCCCTTGGCCCCAAATTCAAAATATTTTAAATTTCCTTTTAGGATTTTATTCAAAAACACTTGATGTCAGCCTGTGATGAGGTATGAATGGGTAACTAAGGCACAAGTGTGTATAAATAAGTGATTTTCACCTTGAATTTTACATCTCCTACAATCTAATTCATTCACACATCATCTCAATCATTCAAGTATTTTACAACATCTTTTCAAGCACTATTCAAGCACTTTGAAGCAGCCATTGACACTACTTTAGATTTACATCATCAAGGGTTTGCCTCTTGTGTGCAAACTTGACAAGCTCTTTTGGTGTTGAAGATTGGTTTACAAGTAAACTAGGTGCTTCAAGTCAACTCAAGTCTATTTCAAGCTTGGAGAAGGTTTTTTGTCTATTTCCTGTAGAATTGACTTCGGCAACCCGATAAGTAGTGATTTCCAGATTCGGTGTCACAGAGTTGTCTCCTGATTTTTTAGAAAGTTCGGAGAGGAGTGATTCATCACCTATTGCAAATGAGTCCCACCTTAGGACTAAAAATCTGAATTTTGTCAAATTCCAAATCCTGATAGACAGAAACTTGCTTCCGACAGTTTTTCACCAGGAGGAGGACTGATTCGCCACCCTGGGCGAATCAGTCCCATTGTGAAAAATTAGTGATTTCAACCAGCATCCACAACATTCTAGATTCATCATACTTCATCTAGGTGAACTCATATTCATCTCTTTCCTTTTTGTTCTGAATATTTTCTTCATTTAGTTCATTATTTCATAACACAATGTCTTTTCAAACATAGCTTTAATTTCACTTTTGCATTCATTTTCATTGATTTAGATCAGTCATTTGCATTTATTTAACTTCATTTAGGTTATACAACATCACACATTGAATAATTTGAATGAACCATTAGCATTTTTGCTCCTATCTCTCTCCTTTTAGGTGAAAAACCCTAGAAGAGCAAGAGTTGTCCATAGGAGCCAAAAATATACTGTTCAGTAATAAATAAAATACCATTATAAATATTGTAACAACCTCGAATAGTGTCTCATTCATCCAATACTTAATTACATTCCTACTAACAAAAATGGTAAGATGAAACCCTAAGTTAGAACTTTTGAAAAAATCAAAAATTAGAATTGTGGAGACATTCAACCACAAATTATTTACCATATTAACCTCCTTGATATTAACACACATATACTACTCTAACAAAAACTAGATTCCTAATATTTGAAACCCTAGAAGCTCCTTTATCTTGTACTTGTATGGAAGGGAAAACATTTTGATCTTATTTTTTGAAAATAAGTTGGAATTTATGACACTTTGTTGGTTTCCTTGTCACTTTATAAATCAAGGAGAAACTAGCTCAAATATGTGTTGTTTATAAAGAGAGATTAAATCATACAAATCTACCAAAATAGAAACATGGATCTTATGTGGAAACCATGTACATTTTAAAATTTTATCACATTAATGGGGGGATGGAATTCCTCATCCTCCATCACTTAAAATATATGCGAATCCATCCCATTAAGATGGTAAAATTCTTGGGAAATTCTCTCCTAAAGTAGTTGCAATACTAAATATGGTCATTAATGGAATCCTAGGTAATGCAAGGAGATAAATGGGAATGAATAATATAAAACATGATAGATTGTGAGTTTTTAGGATTAGGTGTCAATGATACAACAAGACTCATACTATTATTGGGGATTCAGGTATCCAAAGTTAGTGATCATAAGGAATTCATCCCTTTAGACTTGCATATAAGAATATTTCCAAAATCATAATCTCAATAAGGTAATTCAATGTGAGATGCCAGGGATCAAGGATACTTAATACCTTTTTACCATTTTAGGAGTATTCATGTATCTTTGACTTTAAAAAAGTATATAGAAGAAATATCAAAATTCAATGATCAAGTATAAAAATGAAAAGTTACAAGGTAAATGGATAGCTAAGAGTTTAGCTCATATAGGTAATTTAGTGTAAAGGATTTGGGAGTTTGGTTTCCAAGTAAAAGCATATTGGTAAAATAAAACTTGAAACATTGACAAAGTCAAAGGAAAATATGGGGAAAAGATAAAAGGTATGTTGGGAAGGGAAACTTTGACAAAAATAATGTCCTTAGGAATTTAATCATAAAAATCCCACAATTCTTTTTATACCCTAGCAACCTTTAAAATGTGATGTGATAATGATTGATGAAGAGGGGGAACACTTATGAAAACTTTGACTAAGGGAGACCCATTAGTAAATATCTCAAATAGATTATATATGATGGGGATAATAAGGCCCAAATCCATAAGGGGCTAGGATTTAAGCATAATTTGGATATAATAAAATTAGGTTTCAATTGTTTCATATATCATGTATAAGTTCTTGAAGTTACCCTATAGTAAGATACATACTTTGAAACATAGTAGAAATTAGCCACTCACCCTTACATATAACTTCTATTTGAATTAATTATTGTCTATCCCTTCTAGCCCAATCTAACCTCATATGGACATGGACATATTATCTAGAATTTTATCAAAACTGTAAATTAATTTATATTTCATCTCCTATACCCTCTTTAATGACCTATATGCCCTTATGGTTGGTTAAACTTTAACGATTTATCTTTCTCCTTCTCCTACCCCCACAAAATGAAGAAAAGGGTAATCCATGTCAATTGACCGTTCCCCTTCTTTTGCATTGAAAGTGATCACACAACCTTAGGAAGTTTCTTATGTTTCACAACCTATCCCTAAGATATAAATTAGAAATAAGAAAAATTTATGTGACCCCACTCCACCTAACATAAATCTTAGTGCATGAATATGATTTGATAGAATACACAAGTATCATCATTGTACCACTTCTCCTAATGCATGCCCACCTCCACCACCCCTTCCTCATCATTTTTCTTCCATCTAGTTAACATCTTATTCCAAGACCTTCCAATATCTAGGTTATTCTAAATCCATCCCTCAACCCTCTCCTCATCTATAATATTCCTAATTTTCCACTTTTCTCCTCTTCATTTATATTCCTAAAGTGAGTGTTATTTCTATCACCATTCTCTCCTTCCTTGTTCCTTTCATATCCACCTATGATCATGTCTTCCCTAAGCTTCTCCCTATCACCATTTCTATTTACATTCATCGCCATCTACCTAAGTGCAAACTTGAGAATTATCCTATGCTACCCTTCCACCAAACTAAGCCCAATATAATTTTTCTATCACTAATCCCTTCTACATATCTTTCCTTGAACCATTCCTCCACTCCATCATATTAGTTCTCCTACTCCTAGCATTATGATTAGAAATAAGCCAAATTCATCAATTGCATATCTAGACTCTGATTATCACACTCTATCATTGAAGGATTGTATGTTTGAGTTGGTCTTGTATATTATTGAAATGAATTCAATCTTCATAATATGTTGATAATTCTTTCTCCAACAAATCCCTTGGAGGATGTTGCTTCAAATTCTCTTCCATGGAACTTTATTTTATATTCACCTTTTTATAGTGATACCCCTAAAGTGTCCCCATCAACTATTCACCTTTCTCCTATCCCTAGTCTAGATTTGGAGTAAGATGATTTACTTGTTTGAGAACCACAAGTGTGTCATCTCTATTTCATGTGTTTGTGTGTGTCAATTAGAGATGTTTGATTTCTTTTTCTCATTTTTCCTTGCATGTATTATTATTTTTTGGTTCCCCTTAGAGGATCCTTGTTATCTTTGTAGGTACTTGGATGCAAAAGGAATTCCATGGTGTGGAATTCTTCTATATGTATATTATTTCCATGTATATTATTTTTCTTTAATTTTTTAATATTTTGTAGATGACACAAACTATTAAGAAATTTAGGTCTCTTTGATGACACAAACTGTTAATATATTAAGATCTCTTCCATGTTGACCTAAAAAATGTATTTGATTACTATATGTGATTATTTCTTTGTGTCCATAGTTCTATAGGCTTGGATGATTTTGTTCATTCATTCCCTTCCCCATGATGATTATTGTTCTTATATAAACATGTATTGAATTCAATCCTATAGATCCATTTTTGTTCTTTGTTCAATGTTTCTTGTTTCTATGTTACATCCATATTTAGTGTAATGTCATTTCATGAGTATAACTTTGTGTGTTTCATTCTTGCAACATCCTCTTTTATGCCTATTCCTATATGCATACTTTTTACCCTTTTCCACCTTAAAATAAATTACATATCCATTATTCATGTAATTATTTTGAGGGGGCATCCATGTGTAGACACCCACATAATTTTTACACTCCTTGCATCATTGGTATAAAATGAGCCACCTAGCAACATAGCTTGATAGATTGTGTTTCCTTTATATTTCCCACCTCGGTAGATTATGATCCACATAGTAATGGAATTTTCTATCAGGTGTATTTCATATTTAATTTTTGGTAGTATGTGAGCCACCTAGAAAATTAACTTAATAGTCCAACCCTTCATATTACCAACCTTAGTAGCATGTGAGTCACCTAGCAACATATCTTGTTAGCTCATTTGATTCAATGACCTACTTTAGTTGCATATGATTTACCTAGAAAAAATCCTTTCTATCTTATGTGCTTCATATGGCCTACCTTTTTATATCTCTAATGTCACTCTATAACCCAATTTGTAGTTCTTGTGATTCATGAAGTTATTATATGATTCCTAGCTATAAAGTATTCTATTCCCTGAACCATACTTTCTATTTTCCTAATGACAACACACTTTGGAACTATGCCCGACTATTAATAATTATCTTTTCTTGTGTGTTTGTTAGTGTTATCTTTTATTTTGTGTATTTTATATATGTTTAGGCTAATAATTTTCTAGCATATTTTTTTGTAGGTTATATTTATCAAATCATTATATTTTGTAGGTTTTATATGTTTTCTAACTCTACTTCTTGTGTAGGTTTCTTTTGTCTAGTGCATTTATTTTGCATGTTCTCAACTTAGGGGCATCATTAATGTACTTAAATAATTATTTTCTTCCTCGATAATATATTTTTGGGGTTTCCTAATATTATTACCTTTTAGTAAGTTTTATTTTATATACTTTAGCATGCATATTCACTTGGTGTCACAAAGTGGGGACAAATGTAGTGATAAAAATTGCATACCCTTATAATTTTGCATTATATCTTGAACTCACTTTATTGTCTACCTCCCCTAGTGCGTTTTCAAAGTCCATTCAACCCTTAACTTAGCATTCTTCCACCATGGTTCCAAGGCCTAGATTCTCATGATCCTTTTCCTCAAAACTAATGCTTTTTATTTTATAAGAAAATTTTACAAGGTATTGGACCCAAACACAAAAGGCCCAACAGGGAAAAAAGTTTAGGAAAATATAAAAAGGGTCAAAGGCCTTTGGCCAAAGACAAAAAAATGACAATTAACCAACAACATTTTTTTTTTTTAAACATAAAAATAAAACAAAGGAGCACTAAAGTACATAACATGCTCCTCCCAATCCCCCTTGAATAGATTTTCTCAATACTAATATTACAATTACTTCACTCTTCTCATTTCCTGGTGTTTTTTCCTCCCTACAACTATAAGTATTCATACGTGCTTGTGACACAAAAATATTCTCATGTTGTGCTAGCTTCCCAAAATAGTTCATGATTTAGTATCCATTTTAGAGCATTTTACCTCTTTCTACCTATCCAATTTGGTTGTAACCACTCTAGAGAAAATTTTAATGTCTTCTTAACTCCCTTATCTCCCCATTCATCTCATTTGAATTTATATCTCAATATTACAATGTAAAATTCAATATTTCACTATCTATCACTCTCTTACTATAATTTTGAGAAATATACCAAGATTCTTAGCCATTTGAGAAGTGTATGTGAAACTCTAGAGCTATTCATTACACTCTTGGAAAGTTTAGTAACATGTATATTTCAACAACATTATTTCTTCCATTGGTGTTATCAAGTTTGTGAGATTTTTTTTAAAAGTTATTTTATCTCCTCTCATTTTATCACTATAGTTTCCTATTGTTGTTAGATTTGGAAACTAGGATCTCATTTCATTACTATTAGTGCTTAATTTCTCATTTTAATTTATTCTACTTACATTTATCACTACTCTTCTGCTTCCTAGAAACACTAAGATGGGAGAACACATAATATTTTGATATTTCTTCATCTAGCATCTCATTGAAGTTAAAAAAATCTAAGTAGGGGCTTAACTCTTTTATAGCCCAAAAACTTTCTCTGTCTCTAGCTTGCAAGTCTCTATTGGGAGCATTTCATCCAAACAAGGGTTTTTTCTTCTTCTTCTCCTTCATCTTGTAATTTTTTAAAATTATAATTTATATTGATTTTTATTTATCTTCATCGTAGCTAGAAGTGATACTCTTTTCCCTTCATTGTCATGTATGTAGTTATAAGTAGATTCTAAAATTTGAAGTGATTTTTCTTAGAAAATTCATTTGTGAAACTCATACATATGATAATGTGCCACATCAATTTTCACACATCATATAGGAATCTAGACTATTGAAATTCAACCTTCAACCATAGGTTCCACTCTATTCACTATTTTATATTCTAGTGTTAATTTCCTACAATTTCACTTTAGTTAGTAGTAAACAATAAATATATCATTTCAAATATTTTATTTGGCTAGGTTAGTTTCATTTTTATAATCCAAAGCATATTCCTAGGTTACTCAAAATTTTCTCTTAAAATGGTAGAAAAAATTATCTAAAACACTTTTTCAAACTTAGATTAACCCTATGAGTAATATTGAAAATATAATCTAATTTAGAGATTTTACACACTTTCTAAGCTGGTTGTGTTTTCCTCTATGATAGGATGATCTCTAAGTTTTTATTTGGCTAGGTTAGTTTCATTTTTATAATCCAAAGCATATTCCTAGGTTACTCAAAATGTTCTCTTAAAATGGTAGAAAAAATTATCTAAAACACTTTTTCAAACTTAGATTAACCCTATGAGTACTATTGAAAATACAATCTAATTTAGAGATTTTACACACTTTCTAATTTGGTTGTGTTTTCCTCTATGATAGGATGATCTCTAAGTTTATATGGATAAGAAAAACAAATCCTATGAAATAAAGAAAGAAATGGCGTGTACTCATTTATCCTATCCTACCTAATTAATTAAAGTACACTACCTAAGTGAAATTAATATAAGAAGGTGCAATTAAATAACTACACCAACATTTGACAACAATGTGTTTACCAACAATAAAGTTTGTCATTTGCTTATTATATAATTGTCACTTACATTAATAAACTTGAGATTAGTCATAGATACACAACAAACCCAAAGATAATTGTTTCTCTAGAATTATGATTTTGAATTTTCTCCCAAACAAAATGAAGTATGAATATTTATGGTGTTAAGGTTTCCCATTAAAATCATAGTACAATAGCAATATCAATGAAAAAAGGAAATTCGACCAAATTGAGAATGGAATATTGAATCTAACTACATCTACCATAGTCACACTTTTCAAGAGGCCGCCTATCTAATTTAGCACAAATGAAATTCTCATTAATCTCACCATTTATGATACTCCCATTAACAACCACCCCAATTGTGATGAACATAGGAGAAGGATAAAGCACACTCTACCCATCACAATCTTGGACAAAAAGCACCAAAAAAACTAACCAAATCTAGAAACCATATGGTCTAATACCTACATCTTTGCATTTTTGTTGGTTATTAAATCCCCAAAGCACCTACATTTAGAATCTTCTCAACAAGTATTCTACATAGGCATTCCATGTTATACTTGCCCATCATCCAAACTTAATTTTCATTAGCTTATTGTTTTTTCTAACAATTCCACCTATGGTTTTTCTTTTAGTAATAAGAATAACTATAACTAATATCCTTTGGTGTCCCCCTTCTACAACACAAACAAATCACACCACAAAATATCCCACTCTAATCAACACCCTAAAGATATCCTTTCGCAAATTGATGAATAACCAAAAACCAAAAAAAAATCTTCCCTTGTTAGTGTAGGTTTTTCATTTTCCTTATGTTTAGAAATATCTTTTTTTCCTACACATATTATTAAGCTTTCTTAGGTTAATTAGACTTGGTTAATGTGAGGCCACATAGTGAAATCCATCATCTACATGTGTCAATCTCTCCCTCACATGAGTAGTTGAGGTACACACACTCTTTTGGATTTATGTGCCACCTCTCATAACCACTACTATGTCTTCACATGAGTAGGTTATGCCACATGTTTTGACATTTCCCAAGTAGGTAAAACATCCCACCTATTGTGGGTAGTTGGATTTAATACACCTCTTGGATGTATATGCTCATATTTTTCTATATATACAATACTCTCCTCTCACCTCAACTAGTTTGGTGAGAGTAACACGACTAATCTCAAAATTCTCTTGTAGTTTCTCTATTTTATATCTTTCAAGATTCACTCTCCATTTCATCATTTTAATATCTAATTATTTATCAATTGGAATTGTATGTGATCTACAACCAACGTCAAATCCTAACTTGGTTCTCACTTCTCGCAGAATTTAACATGGTATTAGAGAAATTTTGTCTACTGTCTAGTTTATTTTTATCTAATTTTGAGAGATTTGAGACTAATCTATTGTTAATATTTTAAACCCATTATCCTCTTTTCTTGCAAACTTAGATGATCTAGAGAATCAAAATAATTAAGAGGAAAATAAACAACTGTAAGCTCTATTTTTCATGTTTGTTCTTGTGAAAACTAGGTGATTTTAGCATTTTGATAATCTTAGAGGAATTTCCATCCTTTCCATAATATCCAAAAGGCTCAAGAAAGTCAAGACTGACTTTTGTTTCACCAAAATCAAAGATCGAAGGACCTAGTTGTTAATGAGGGTTTGAAGAGGTTCCAAAATATAGCTAATATTTTAGAGATTTTTCACCCCAAATGGACCTTTCCATTGCACTCAAAAGACCCAAAATCCTTAAGACTGACTATCAAATCATTGAAATCGAAGGAAAAAACTTTTCAAGCCAATTTTTTTCACCCCCAAGTCACACAACATTCGTACTATACAGAATTCGTACATAAAATTTAACTATCTTAGATCTGATGACCAAATGACCATCATCAAAGAATTCTTTAAATTTGATGGTCAAACAACCATCAACATGTAAACCCCTCTCCATTTGCAATTTTTAATTTTCAATCCAACTTCAAATGGCCATAACTTGAGCATACAAACTCATTTTTTGATCCATTTTTTTTTTATTTGGGGTAGATTTTCATGCTATACATGATGGTCAAGTTAGTTTTCTAATTTGATGATCCAAGTTTTTAGTGTAATTCCAAAAATTGCATCTTATGTAATTTTGCATTTCATAACATTCCCTTTAGAATAATTAAATTTGATAATGCAAAATCCCCTTTTAGGGGTAAATCCCCAAAATTGGTTTACAATTCTATTGAGGAAGGAAAAATGCATTTTCAAATGGAAAACACTTTAGGTGGTTTGATAGAAGAGAGGGTTAATTAGAACCCACCCCCCCTTCTAGAAAACCCCCCTTTAATGGGTTTTCTTTTTTATTTGTATTTAAAAGGGGGTTCACTAGAAGAGGAGAGGGGGGGGGAGGGTTCTAGCGAAGGAGGTTTCACTAGAACCCTTATTTTTTGCCCTTCCCCCCTTCTTCTAGTGAACCCTCCTTTAATGGGTTTTCTTTTTTATTTATATTTAAAGGGAGGTTCACTAGAAGAGGGGTTCTAGCAAACCCCCCCTTACCCCCTGTTTTGCCCTTCTCCCCCTCTTCTACCAATTTTTTGCAAATCTTTTCCGTTCGAAGCTCGAGTTGAGGATGAAAATGGAGGAAACTTCATGGACCCAACTAGATGATGGTAATCCTTGGAACAAGCTATCCATCAAATATAATTTTAATATGTTTTGGTTTAATTATGTTTTTTTTAGTTTGATTAAACATAGGTTTTTCACCAAAAATCAAGCTCTCTATTATGCATGTGGAAAAATAGCAGATTATAAAAAAAAAGTGAAAAATATCAATGCACTAGATATTGATGTCCATGATCTAACAAAGAAATAAAATTGAATTTTGATACATACAAAAAAGGTTGTGTTAGCAAGTGAATCATGTCTAAATTGTAATTGGTTTGACTTCAAAACTTAATTAAGAAAAAAATATTCAATGAAATGCTATGAAACCAATTCCATGCACTAGATATCATAGTTACAAATCTAAATTCCAAAAAATTAGAACTTTATCCTTCATAGAAAAAAAGTTATGTGGTAGCAAGTACATGTCACTCTTTAAAAATGGTGTTTACTATTAAAAACTAGTTTTTGAAGGAGATGAAAAAAGAAGTGCAATCTGATTCCAAAATTTTTAAGAAAAATATATTTAGAATCTACAAAAAAAATATCACAAATCACTATTTCGCATCATCTTCAAATTCCTCATGGTTTAGCCGCTATATGTTCCTGAAAGTGTTCAGATTTATTTTAAAAAATTCAGTCCAATGTCCAGTTTGGCCAAAAATTGTAAACCCTTTATTTTTGTTGTTTAAGTGAAATTTTGTTTTAGATGACCATGTGACACACAGATGTCTACATATCACACAAACATCCCAAAAAGAATCTTGACTGCATAGCCATTAGGATGTTGCACTTCCTGCCTGCCCACAAAGGGTAATGCCTCTACAACTTGCAGACCTACCAAAAACATCCCTTTTGCATTCTTTTTCTCCTTTCAAACCTCCTATTCTCTCATGCATTCATTTTATTCAATATATCTCACTCTCTAGCTCTCATTTTCACATTCTTCTTCATTCTAGTCACTCTTATTCTCTCATTCTATCAAGCTTTCTTACACTTTGGCTCTCTACATCAATGTATTGGAATTCTTAGCACATCTTTGAGGTTGCATTTCTCTTCCTTTTGGCATTCTTATTTGCTAAAGGAGGGTAATTGTAGCTTTCTTATTGCATTATTGTATTTACTTTGAGTAGTATATTGTTATTCTAGCTTGTCTATCAATTTTCTTTATCTTGTCTATTATCTTTTATCTCTGTCTATCTAGTTTTTCATGGAGGTGGGAACACCTATGCAAGGGTTTGACTAAGGAAAGTGCCTAAAACAACCCCAACCATTTTCCTATTTCCTTGTGTGTAGGTTTTGAAATTGCAACATTATGGGTTCATGGACCTCTTGTGAGTCTACTTTCCTTCTTTTCATTTCCATTATGTTTTGCTTAATTTACAAGTGTTTCCATTATCTTGTTATTATTCTATTAATTTGATCAAATCTCTGAGATTATAGATATCGAATAGTTAGTTGGTTCATTGGTGTCCCTATGATAAAAGCATTTTTTGATCAGTATGAGACTATAGCACACTGCGGGGATGCCCACATTCCACGATGTCATCATTGGCCAAGATCTCATTGGTTTTTCTAGAGAACCTCTGCATCTTTCTCTTTCAATTTCTAAAACTCTTTATTTTTATTCCACACAAAACATAAAAATATGAAACAAACAAACTCCCCTTTTGTCTTTTCATCCCATTCATCTAAGCATTGATATTTGAGGTAGTTGAGGAACTTTCACCCTTTAAGACCACATAATTTTGGGGTGTCGAATTTCCTCCTCTATATTTTGGTGAACATGACATGAAATTGTCCTAACCTTAATCTTTTGTTGAAAATTTATTCTCTTATTTAGACGTTTATTAGACTGAGTGATGAACTTTTATGAGTTTCAAAACCCAGTCTACAACTTCTAGACATGTAGTTAGGAGAAGTATTTGACATTTAGATAAGGGTTCTAGAAGGCATTTCAGTTCTCCTCACCAGGGCCTTATTTTTGAGAAGTTCACTACTACACTATCACTTGGTTATGAGCCACATTTTGGTTTTTCTCATCCATCAACAAAATTTCAAGTAAATTTTCAACCAAGTACTCCTTCCAGTTCATGTTCTCCCATAGATCATGAGTTTACTCTCAGGTCCCTTGTGAGCAAGTCCAATCTTTGGAAGAGAAACTCAAAGAGTTTGAACAATTTCTAGAAAGAGATAATGCATACACTCAAGTTGCTTCTATCATTTATGGTTTGAGGAACCTACTTATGTCAGACCACAAAGGTCTTAAGTTGCTTCGAGGGATAGCTAACATAGTAGATACGAATATCCCCTCCTACACTTTAGTCTTGGGAAATCCTCAGGACGTCTAGTTGGAGATCAGTGGTACACAATTGTATCTCCCTATACCTAGAGTATTTGTGTGCATGATAGACACTAGTTCCTATATACCCTCTTTCACCATTACCGATAATAAAATAATGTTCCCCTTAATGTTCCCAAAGTTAGACTGAATCGTGTCCCTCTAAGATACAAAGTCCTTGTATTCGGAACTTGAACCTCCACCACCTTAACTAGACAAACCCTGTCATCTAATCCTCTCTTGAATTCTATGTTACAAAACATGGAATGGATGCAATTGCAAATGGATAACCCAACCAACTCTGCCTCTCAATCCATATTACAACCATTCTATCACTACAGTCCTTTATCCCTTTCCCTTCTAAATGTTCCCATACCCCAAGGGGTGGAAATTCCTAAGTTTTATAAGTATAATGGAAAGGTGGCCTGCAAACCCATGTTTCATCATTCACCATTATTTGTACTGATTTCTTCTATCAAGATGCTTTGTTTTACAAAATTTATTCCCATGATCCCTCAATGATGTTACATTGGAGTGGTTCTACTCACTTCCTAATAACTCTATCTTCTCCTTTGATTAATTGATTAATCAAAATTATTGCAATAATTTTAGGTGAACATCGAGCTGAATATCACTTATTTTGATCTCGTACATTGTAAGCAAGAAAATCATGAAAAGATAAATGATTTCATTACTTGATACCAATCCATATTTCCTCAAATCTCTTATGCCCTATTATATTTTGATGTTCAATGTGTGTTCATCAAAAATATATTGCTAACATTGAGATAAAGAATTCTATTGATGAAATACCCTTCTTTCGCCCATCTATGTATTGCATTGAGAGAATACTAGTAGACGATGACCCAATATGTGGGTTCCTCCTCATCCTCCTGTCTTGATAATTGATTAGTTGTTTCTATCTCTAGGAAGTCAAAAAATAACAAAGCAATAGTGAACGTAGTTTCTATTCCTACTAAGAAGAACATTGTAGGATGCAACAAAGTGTTCACAAAACTATTTGAATCCTATGCTAATATTCTTAAAAATTTACTAATAGATGATTTAATTACTCTCCCAAATATTAGACCTCTATGCGATGATAAACCTTATATTAGATGGTATGATCCACAAAAATTTCATCAATACCACCAAGTCCCAAGTCATGATAGTGAATCATGTGTATGTCTTAGACACATAGTCCAAGACCACATAGATAGTGGTACCATCCAACTCAATGGTAGGAAACAAAAATCATATGTAGCCAGACCTAACAACCAACTTTAGATATACACAAATCCCTTTTCTTCTCATTCTACTAACTTGATAACATGTGGTTCTTCATCTTTTGATCCTAGCCCTTTTGAATATGTGAACATGGTCTCATTCACTCATGTTCCTCCTACGAGTAGTGGAAAATATTCTTGAAATAACTATCACACCACATGAATTTCCTCTTAACAGGGAACCTTCTCCACTTTACATCCTGGCTCAAGTCAATGATAACATCGTAACTAGTGTTATGGTTGACCTTGCTAGTTGGGTCAATGTCGCTATAGAGGGGACTCTTTTATCAATAATTTACATAAGGAGAAGTACATGAGGATTCAAAGACCATGCTCCGTACTCATTATGGTCTCTTTTTCCCTCCTATCAGTTCCATTTCTTTGTCAGTCCTTGTTGGACCTAAGTCTCTTGATGTCTCATTTGTTGCGATTCTTGAATCTAATATGTTTAGGGTAAGACTAGGCATTCCATGGCTAATATCCATGAATGTGGTTGCTTTAGTTGACCACAAATGTTTAAAATTTCCTCATGATGACATGATTCATACTATTCAGGATACTGGATATAAACCACTCATGTCTTGTGGGGGATTTTCTCTAGATCATTTTTGGGCCACCCCTATTGGACATTTACTACCCTATGGAGACTTATTCTACAAGGCTTATTACAAGTACAAGACAAGATTCATGGCCCTAATGCTACTTTTTTTCCTTCTTCTCATGCCATTTCCATAAAGGCTTCTATGTGCATACAACAACATGCTTTATCCTTTGTGTCTACCTCTTCAAAGGTTATAGACAAGCATGCTCCCATGCATAGACCTTATTCCTCTTCTACAACTTCACAACTCCTAGCAGTGTCCTCAATTCCTTCCACTGTGCCCAACACAGGAAAAGGAAGGGAACCCATATTGATAAAGTCTAAGCCCTGAGTCTTCCATCTCCTAATCTTACCCATAATTCCCTAACCCACCCTCTATGGTAATGGAAAATAGGCATCAAGTGTTTGAATTCTGGAGAATAATAGAATGGGTGAATAGGGGTTGGGATGTAAGAGGCATGGATATGGTGAATGAGTTTGAAATAAAATCATAAGTATGGCTATAACTTGGGATAAAGAGATAATATAGGTAGCATGATTCGAAGATAAAATATTAATATAAATGAAATTAATGGGTTTAAATATTTAGGATGCTATAAGGAATGAAAGTAGTAATAGGGGTGATTAAAGTAGTATATCCTATGGATAATTGTAAGGAAAGAGGTGGGGGAAATAAAAATAGTAGGTTTAATGGTGGTAGTGGCTATGAAAGTGGTAGGGTTAGGGTGGAAGAGGGAGATGGGTTAGATGATAAACCACATGAAGATGTATAAATGATCTAAGATCTTATAAATAAAAAAATCTTGAGGACAATCCACTATGCCTTATAAAATAAATTTACCAATTGGTTAAGATTTTCAACTTTCATGAATGAATTTATCAAAAGTTATCCAATAAAATGAAATTATTTTTAATCCGCATGTGCATCATGATCATAATAATTTTTGTCACTTACGTTAATCTCAATATGAATATTATCAAACATACCATTTTTATCAAACTGAGCTAGCACATCAGATTTTAATCAGGTATTTCTTCTAAATGAAAGATAGAAATTATAAACCTTAAATCAATGTCAAGGTGGGTAGAGTATCTAATTGAAAGTGAGTAGAAATAAGCACCAAACCCTATAAGAAAAATGATGTCAATAAAATAAAAGTATGTAAAAGGACATTTAGATCTAATAATAGAATGTAAACTCATGTAATGAGAAATGTTTAAAAGAAAGCTAGGTCATGCAAGATCATATGGGCTCTCCAAAAATATAAAAATGAAATAAAATTTCCTTAATGTCAATCTAGGCTAATCCAATAAGATGCATACACAAGCATAAATTAACCTAGATCAAATAATTACAATTAGGACTAATACTTAAATCATTTGCAACAAATATATTAGGAAAGTATATGTCAAGGAAGGCAATATTTAGCTCTATAATTGAAGAGTGTGTACCAAAAGTAAATATTTTGATATCAAATAGGAGAATTTTAAAAAATTGATGCATCTCTATATTAGATAAATGCCTCACGCTCTTCTATGAATTTTTGCTATATTAGAGGAAAAGTTCATAAACCTAGAAAAATTTTACGTTTGCAAACTAGTCCATCAAATTTTGGTTCATCCCAACACGCATAGAATTCTACTCTTTTTCTTTCCTAGTGTGCCTTTACGTCTCCTACCTTCTTAATGTCTATAGGGTAGGTAGTATTTAAGAATACCTTGGTAGAGTTACCATTGTATCATAGGGAGACATTTTATAAGGTCAACCCTTAGAAATGTATATAAATATTCAAAAATAAGAAGAAAGCCCCCTAAGATGATATATGCAAATGTGTTACTCCTTTTAGTGCACCAAATCTAAGTTTTTCTTTTTTTAGCCTTTTAATGCTCGAGAATGAGAGATGATAATTTAATGTGTATGGGTGATAAATAAATATAATTAAATGGATTTAAATACTAGCACATAAATGTAAATTGTAGATCAAATATGTGTTTAGTCAATTCATGATGGGAAAATAAAGGGGGACAATTGATCAATTTTGAACTTTAAATTTCAAAAAGGAAAAAACAAAGTCTATGACCATAGGTCAACCCCATGACTATATAAATGACCTTAGACAATGAAATAGTTAGATCTAAGTGCTTAATGACTATATGGAGGTAGGTGTATAGGTAAATGTGTTGAATACAAGGATAAGGTGAATGCATGTGTGCATATAAGAATAAAGTATAATGTATGGGAATGTGTGCATGTGGAGGGTAAAAAGGTTAGAAGAATGCACCCAATCTCACACAAAATAGTACCATTTGTCACTATGTACATGTATTAAGCCACATCCTCAAAATAAGTACAAATTAAATAGGAAATGACATGCGTACGCAAATTTCACCATTACACGTTCTTATTAATTGATAGGATTTTTTGTGTGTGGTTATACACACTAATAATTAGTCCCATGAAATTATCTCATGTTAAAATAAATTATGTAATGGTACCAAAAAATAAATCATTACAAATAGGCATTGCATATGTTTTTGTAAGGGATATCAAATTGACTTAGGATTTATATTTTGGATCTATTTAAGTGCAACTATTCATTAAGTTGGCCTAGCTTTCCCAATGGCCATGGCTACTTGTTCTTGTTGCTTAATACTAGTTACATTGAATATTCTTGTGGGTTTTTAGACTACCTACAATTGACAAAAAAGTTCTCTTAGTGGTGATTTTTATTTTTTTGGAAACTTACAATCATCAATTAACTAGAACTTGCACAAGGTATTTACTTGACATGGATTTGTGTGTTTATTTACATGGATTGAGTTTATTGACAAAATTATAAAAAAAAAAAAAAAAATCGTTGTCTTTGATCTTCAAATGTTGTTAAAAGAATTAAGATGAGGCTCTTTTTCCTTAAATAAAATAAATAATTTTTTATTTGATTATCATGAATTAAATGAAAGATTTATAAATCACATTTTTTTCTAAAATATTTCAATATATTTATACAAGATTAGGGGAGACGAGCCAATAGTTGTGTAGGGTCCAATAGTCATGCAATCAATTGTGATTATCATACACACTCTTACTGTATATTAATACTATATATTGAAAATAAATAGTCCAAATGTTGATCAAAAGTGGACCCATACTTGAACACATGAGAACCTCTTAATGTTATATAAAAAAAACATAAATACATTCATGAAGAAGTGAAATAAGTATTTTTTTGTCTCATATAAAATATCATAACTACCCACTAATATAAGTTTGTCATTTAAAAAACAAAATGCTCATTTAATAAAATAAGACACTCATTTAAACAAGTATTGTTATCATAGTGAAAAAATATTGTTCTTATATGTACAACTATTGGGGTAGTAATGAGCAAAAATTAGAGTATTTTATATTAATAGTTTATCCTATCACAAATTTAAAAGGTGAGAACAATAAATAACATACATATTTTCTCATTAAATGTGAAATATTTTCAAAAAAAATTAGTGTTCAACTATTGGTTTGGATTTTTGTTTGATATAAGTTGTATTTTAAATAATTAAGTGTTGTTTTTATAACAACAAATAGTATTTTTGTGTTCATCTATTGGTCCATATGTGTTGAATATAAAAGCTAGAGATATCAAATATTTTTGGTTACCAAAAGGTATTTGGTCCATTAATACTGCATATTAATTTTTTATTTATCTATTTTAAGCCAAAGAGCATACTGCTCATATATATTTATATTATATATAAAATATTATTTACCTAGCAGATTCAAGAGCTCTTTATAGCTAGATTTCTCTTGATTACAATTTTCCAAAATGACTACTTTTGTGCCCTATATGACAAAATTCAAATTATAATGTTCAGACCCCTAGTAGCAAAACCTAGACCCCTCCTAGACATGTGATATAGATTATCAAACTTGTAGATACGAAACTTCGTTAAGATGCCTCCAACATTCGATTAAAAGAGAAGCAAAATGTGTAGATATAACTTATCATCCCTTCAAAATGCATATGGAATACTTTCCTGCAACCATAGTGCGCTTGATGCCCATCCTACAAATACCCTTACATTGTCTTTAGCAGCAAGATTTAGAGGTTTACAACATCCCTACATGGACCCTAGACCGAGTTCTCACCTTGATCCTCCTGCAGTGGCACATTCATATATGGAACTTGACCTGTTTTCCTCTATGCATTTTGCTCTAAAACTAGCACCCTTGAGCCCAAACTTTGATGATGTACATAAGCCTGTAAGTATGAAATAGCATGAAATTTCTTCTTGAACTTGTTTACTATCTTCACCCCTATTTCAAATTGATAATGATAGAGGGATTGATAGAGATAATTGGAGGAGTATTTCAACACAATTTTTTTGAAATTTCCATACAAGTCTGCATACCTCAGTTTGTGGAGAAAATACTTGGAGAATAGCCCACCTACAAACCCTTCACCTTGAATGAAGTCATATTGTTGCAAATTATGGAGCAACACATTATTCTCCAAATAAAAATAAAAAATGATATTAATTTTATTGTCAACAAAAATATGATATTCTACAAGCAATAAATGATATTTTTTTGTTCAACTACTATGGGTCCCATGATTAATTTTGGTTTAATCTTTTAAAACAAAATTTAGACACTTCTCAATAGATGTGTTGATATGGCGAATTGCATGATGAGTCACACCTCCAAATCATAGTTATAGATAGATAAGAGACCAGTCCACATTTTTTTTTTTAAATGAAGGTTCTACAATATTCCAATCAATTGCTACATGCTGACAAAGTTAACCCGCATGACTACTGACCCATTCTTTTTGATATATCAAAACATTTCTAATTAAGAAAAATTCAAATTTAATATACACTCTCTACTTTTTATTTATTGATGGTAATTTAAAACTAATTAAATTATCAAACCCTTGTTCTAGATCTTCCATGCAAATCACAAAGACCTAATTTATTCTTCAAAGCAATACATAATTTTATGCTCAAATGTTGATCCTTGTGTGAGACCAATCAAGTAGGATCTTTGGATGGTCTTGCACACCTGTAGAACTTGTTCTAAAAGAGGGTATCCATCCTCAGTTAGTCATGAAAGAAACTTGCAGCAGCAGCAACTCCAAAATATGTAATATTCTCCATGATAATGAATAGTGAACTCAAACCCTTCCTTATTGAGTTTGGATGCCATTTTTGAGGTTTCTCACCTTTTTGACAAGTCAACAAAATATCTCACCTTTTTGACAAGTCAATAAAATATCTCCCCTTGAAAAGTACGCCACTTTTCACAAGCTCATGTGATTTAACATTATAACATTTGTTTAAGTGACTTTTCACTTAAATATATCATAAAGTGACTTTTCACTCAAATATTTCATAAAGTGATATAATATTTATTTTAATAAAGTCACTTTCACTTTATGACATTAAATCACAAAATCACTTAATAATAGAATATTATTAAGTAACGTGACTTGATATTTATCCATAACTCTTGGCTCGGATGTTGAAATGAGGGAAAGTCCTGCCAGCCCTCAAAAAGATTCCCTAATCATCATGTTAGCCTATGGGAACCATAGTGATAGGCTCACTTTGTTCCTCAAGCCACTGGCTAGAAAGGGGACATCACAATCCACCCTCCTCGAAATTACTTATCCTCAAGCAATCTCATCATAGGATGCTACAATATCTCATCATAGGATGTTGTAATATCTCATCAGGGGATTCATGGTGATTCTTGTCATTCTCCTCTAATTAATGGCAGTTTTAAAGCTATTTTCCCTTTTGGAAATTTTCTTAATCACTCTCAACAGCCAATTTTTGACATTTGTGAGTCAAATTCATCTGCCAATGGGAAGTTTTCTGCTACTTCTTTCCCAAGGCTCTGGTCTAAGATGGTTGTAGGGACAACTTCTTTGGCATTTTTCCCCAACTCCATTCCCCTCAAGGATGGGGTTGCCTTCATTCCAAAGTCCATGCTATTAAATCTTGCTTCTTTTCCCAACATTATTCCAGTAGCTCATCTAAAGTTCTCTTCAAAATTCAAAGTATCCTCACCTTTGAATTTTCCAAACTCTATTATTATCAATAATAGAGTTGGTTGGGATCGCAAGGGTGTGAGTACTAAACTGGTTTCCCCAAAGAGGCAAAGTGTGCATACATGCATTTTCCTATCAATGGAAAGTATAAGTCTACCTGGGATCAGAATAAGCATAAGGGCAAGGATATTCTTCCATATCACATCAAAAATACCTAGGTTCCAAAGCAACAAAGGACTCAGGAAACGGATGTGGTGGCTGAAGTCAACATTTTTATTCAAGACTCTTTGCTACTCTCTCAAGTTAAGGACCTGTAGGAGGTAGCGCTAGTTTGTAAGTTCTAGAATTTTATCCCTAATATCCAATTTTTAGAAAGTTGGGTTTTTCAAAATTGGTAGGGTTCTAATCAAGTTTTTTATTTAGATAAGGGGAATGGTGGTGCAGGAGCATCTTGGCAATATCATGTTTCCATGAAGTAAATTTTGTAGAGATGATCAATTTTTTTGTTTCAACATTGTTCAAGGGTTATTTGAATAATTTTTCCTTGTAAGAGGTCATTAGAAGGGTCAATGTTCAAGGTTTTGTGTCAAATTTGAGAAAATGTAAAATTTGTCACACAAAGATGTAAAAATTGTAAAACTTGCAAAATTGTAAAAAGTACAAAATAAGGGAAGTTGAAAGGTCATGGTCATTTGGAGGTAGTTATAACTTGATAAGTCAATTATGAATGCCTATAAAATTCCTTGTAGACATTTGATAATGTGTGGGTGATTGGAGATAAGTGTTTGAATGAATAAAATTACTAATTCTTGCATATTTCTTCAAAAAACTTTTTTGTTTCTGTTGTGTACGACCTAGTATGGTCAGGAGTACATTCCTAATTGATTTCATATGTAATTAATCTCAATCACCTTCAATTCAAACTTGGTTTCATGCAAATTGGTGTAAAATTGAGCAAGATATTGTGATTTTTCATAAATATGTCAAACCCTTGGTTAGGGTAAACAACAGCGTATCATTTTTGAGTTTCTCTCATTTTATCCAATTAAATTTGCTCATATTTGGTGGATATATACTTATTATCATATGTTTTCATAATCTTGAAGTTTTTCCAAAACAAGTGTTTAAGTTTGATGTGTGGAAAATGGAAGTTTGTGATTGCAAATCTAGGTAATCAGACAAAAAATGGAGTTTAAGAGGATTACTACCTATGGTTTGTAAAAATACTTGTGTAAAGATACTTTTGGTAGTCAATTAAGCATAAGCAAACCCAAATGGATGTGTTCCAAAGTTGGTTAAGAAAAAATGAGTTTGGAGATAAGAAAACCAATAAACCCCTGTTGGTATCATGCCTAATTAGGCCTTATTACAACGTGGATAGTCATGATTTATTCATGTTATTACAAAAAAATTGTTTCAAACTTTGATATGTTTTAAAATGGCCTAAAAGGAATTCAAAAAACCTCTCACAATTTTGGTTTGTGGTCTAAATAAAAAGATATTGCTGAAAATCCCTTATTACAGGGCATAGTTGCTAATTGGAACAATCCATTTGAGAATTCTCACATTTATGGTGTCTAAGTTGGTGTTTGGTTTTGAATCTGTCAGTTTGGTATTGTTTAAAAGGGTTTGAGGAAACTACTAGAATGTATTCCTTTATCCCATATTGAAGTCTTAAAATTAAGAGTTTAATAAAGAAGAAAGAGTCTTAGTTGCTATTAGGATAGTCAAACCTAGAAGTTCTCAGTTTTGTGATGATTATATTGGTGAAAGAGTTTTGGGCCAGTTATATGGATGATGTTTAAAGTGTTTTGAGAAGTCTTCAATGGATTATGTGTTGTATTATCAGTTTGATGGTTTTGATTCAAGAGTTTTGTGAAGGGAAATGGGTCCTAATTGAAAGGACAGCCAAGAATTTGATTTGAGTTTTGACAAATGAGATTGTGAGAGTGATTTTCTTCCTCTAGCATTGCATCAAATGGTTACTTTGTAGTTATTTTCTCAGATAAGGATTTTAGAAATGTTGTTCATAGAAAAAAGTCCTGGATTTGTGAGGGTCATGGGCTTTTTTCTCTACCATGGTTTCCAATTTTTTCTCCTTCACTATCTTCCATTAAATTCATCCCTTGTTGGGTTCAACTTCAAGGCTTTCCTCTTGAATATAGAGATCGCAAGATTATTGAAACCCTGGATAATAAACTAGGCATTTACCTTCATCAAGACCTAGTTTTTTTCTCTAATCCTTCGCTTCTAGTGAGAATTTGTTGATTCTTATTGATGTTTCAAGGAAATTTCTAGACTTCTTGATCATTAAATTGGTGAATGGATCTTGGAAGAAAAAAGTGGTTTTTGAAGATCCGGATAAAAAATTTCACTATTGTCATTTTCTTGTTCACCCATTGACTGAATGTTAGTCGGGTGAGTCGGTAATAATGGATGGTGGAAATGTAGTTTCTCCCAGTGGGGCTTCTGCTCCTTTAGTTGATTTAACAGTTGTTATGGTGCCTTCTCCTGTTAAGGAAATTCTGAAGTGAAAGCTAGTTACAAAGGAGTTAGGAAGTGTTATTTCCATCAATGATTTGAGGTCTATTTGGTCACCCATTGGTGTAATTCCTTTTGCTAAAGGCTTTGTGCATGTTTCTACTCCACCTTCTACAATTAATGTCATGGATATTCTTCATGGTTTGGGGCAATACCTTAATTGGGTTTCTTGTTCCTTTCTCTCTCAAGTTGATGTTCTTGAGGTTTAGCATTTCCAATTTTCAAGGGGTGATATTTTGGGTTCAGATAAGTAGTTTTCAAGTGGTAGGGTTTCTACTATTATATCACAACAAGAGGTAGTTTCTTTTGATAGTAATAAAACTATTATTGTTTCACTTGCTCCTAGCTAGGATAAACTTTTTTTTTCTCAATTTAATTATTTTCTTTATCCTTCACATTGTTTTAGTGTGAAATTTAAGTTTGATAGTATTCAGCATCTTCAACAATGCACTACAATGCTCACTTTTGGTGAGTCGTGCAGTAGTGAAGAAGTATGGAAGATTTTGGAGAATCATGGAAAGGAGGATACTAATTCCCTGAAAGTTGATCAAGTTTCACAAGCTCAAAATCATTCTAAATCTCTTATACCCTCATATGAGGAGGTTGAATTTTTTGTAGATAAGGCTCTTCTTTTTGTAAGGGAACAATTATTTGAAGATATTGCTTCAAAGGTAATGGGGGAAGTAGAAGAATAGGATGAGATTATATCACTGTCTATTTCAAAATCACCACTTTCTTCCACACTCAAAAAATATCCTACTAGGAGAGGTAAGAAGTCTTTAGCAACAAAATTGCAAGAGGAAATTGAGGCAAGCATTCAATCAACATTGGATACAAATTTGGGAAGTGTTGGGAAACAAAAGAGACCAGGGAGACCTTGTTTCTCTCCTAGGTCATCATGAAGATTATATCTTGGAATGTCAAAGGCATTAATGCCTTTGACAAGAGATTACTCATCAAGCAGCAGTTGGATGCTTGTGGGGCGGATGTTGTTCTTCTTCAAGAAACAAAAATTTCATATGAGGCTTTTACAAATTTTAGTAAGAGCTAGTCAAAGTGGAATTCTTTCCACTCAACATCTCAAGGAGCTTCAGGTGGTCTTATTTCATTATGGAATGCTAATTCAGTAGGCATTAGTAATGTTACATGTGAAAACAATTGACAACTAATGAAAGTCACTCACTTTGATCTTTCTTTTTGGTTGATAAATGTTTATGGCCTAACCAGTTCTGTAGGAAAAAGGTTACTATGGGAGAAGCTGAAGCAAACTTTGGATGTATTGGGGCAAGACAAAGTTATTATCTCAGGTGGCTTTAATGCAATTATTTATTTATCAAAAAAGAAAGGTGGGATATGCCCATCCAAAAGGGACATGGAAGATTTCTCTATTTTCATACAGGATAACACACTTGTTGACAACATTCCACTAAATGGTAGTTTCACTTGGACTAATAGGAGGAAAAAATTTCTCCAAATTGCAGAGAGACTAGATAGATTCCTATCTTCTCCAAATGGGTAGCTAGTGAGTATGTTTTATCTTAAAAAATTCTTCCATTTACAACTTTTGACCATTTTGCAATCTCACTAGTTTTGTCTCCCAAGAAAAGCAAAACAATTTGGAAGTCAAATTTCAAATTTGAAGCTATGTGGTTTCGTAATCCTCATTTCATTGATATGCTAAGACAGTGTTGGTTAAATGTTGCATTCATCAATGGGTCACATATGTATCAGTTGAGCAAGAAATTGGATCATTTAAAACAACATATTGAAATATGCAATCAACAAGTGTTTAAAAATATCTTTTTGCAGAAATAAGTGGTATACAAAAGGCTTTTAGTTGTTAATGACTTAATTATTGAGAATGGTTTAGATAATTCTTTATTTGAGGAACAAGGGAAATTGCAAGTTGAGTGGAAAGAGTTGCTATTGAGAGAAGAAGTGTATTGGAGGCAAAAGTCAAGGAAACTATGGTTAAAGGAAGGGGATCGGAACACAAGTTTTTCATATCTCAGCATAGGTTAAGCGATCTAAAAATTCATTGTTCTCAATTCATGATAGTATTTTAGGAGGCTTGTTAATGAAGGAAGAGGACATACAAAATGAGGGCACTAAGTTTTTTTCCAATTTGTTATCTGATAATAAGGTTGTGTCCCCACAATTATTAAGTGATAGGGAAGAGCTCCTGCATGTCATCCCATCTTTAGTTTCTCATGAAGATAATGAGAAGTTAATGGTTCCTTTTTCCTTACAGGAAATTAAGGATGTTGTATTCTCTTTTCCTCTTGACAAAGCTCCTAGGCCTAATGGATTTACAATAGATTTTTATCAAAAATGTTGGGATTTCATTGGTTGGGATATCTTAAATGCTTTAGAGGAATCTAGAAAATCTAGTGGCATGTTAAGAAAATTCAATTTAACCCATATTGCTATCATTCCAAAGATAAAGCCCCCAAGGACCTTTTCAGATTTTAGGCCAATCTCTCTTTGTAACATGATCTATAAAATATTTACAAAGGCTATTTATCTCTTATTATACCTTTTTGTTTCTAAAATTATATCACAAGAGCAAGAGGGATTTGTTCCTCGAAGAGAGATAGCAAAAGGTGCCATTGTAGCACATGAAGTCCTAGATTCCATTGTTGAAAACAAGTTGTCATCTATGATAATAAAATTGGATATGTAGAAAGCTTATGATAGGGTAGATTGGTTGTTTCTCAATCAGGTGTTACAAAGATTTGTTTTTTCCCAAAAATGGTGTAAGTGGATCATGTCATGTATTTCTAGTGCTAAATTTTCAGTGCTACTTAATGGGTCTCCAGTTGGTTTCTTCGATTCATCTTAAGGGGCTCGTGAAGGTGATCCGTTATCACATTTTTTATTCATAAGTCTAATTGAGGCTCTAAGTAGATCACTCCTAAAAGCACATATGAGAAGGGTTGCATTCAAGGGATTGGTATTCCATATACACCCTTATCAGCACACATACTCTTTTTACTGATGATACTTTACTTTATGTCAAAGTGGTGGTTGTTGAATTAGTACACTTTAAGTCACTGTTGGATAAATACACTCTTGCCTCTGGTCAAAGAATTAATGAGGGAAAGTCAAAAGTTTATGTGTTTAATGCAAAATCAGTGGTTGTAAAGAAAATTGTGAAGATTCTTGGTTTCCAACAAACTCAACTTCCTTGTAAATATCTTGGTGTGCCATTTTTTGTAGGGAAAAACAAAATTTCTTATTGGCAAAAAATTATAGATACTATTCAGCCAAGAATTTTGTCATGGAAATGGAGGTGGTTGTCTTTATCAGGCAGAATTTTGTTGGAAAAGACTATGCTTTCGACAATTCCAAACTATTATATGTTAGTATTAAAAGCTCCTAAGCCCACTATACTTCAAATTTAGAAGTTGATTTGGAATTTTTTATGGACTGGAAATTTGGACAACAAAAAGAAAATTCCTTTAATCTCTTCGGAAACCATGTGCTTGGAGAAATTAAAAGGAGGGGCAGCTATTCACAATTTGGCTAAGAGAAACTTGGCTTTAGGTGCAAAGATGGTTTGGCACATGCATTCAAATCCATGGTTAAAATGGTGTCTTTCCATGCAACACAAGCATTTAGATAATATATGCCCATCAAGAATCTTTACTGTTTCTAATCTACCCACAGGACAACAATGTGGAATTTTTTGATTTCATCTAGAAAAGCCATTTTACCTCATTTAACCTAGGAGGTGAATGATGGTAAGGAGGCATTATTTTGGAAGGATTCCTAGAATAGATTCTTGATTCTTAATGCCTTACATAACTTTGAAAGCGTGGAAAGTTTGTTGTCACAAAGTTGGGGGATAAAGGTAGTAGATTATGTATTGCAAGTGGACGAAATAACTAGAAGAGTCATTTGGAAGGACTTTTCAAATATCTTGATAGATAATGTGCACAAAAGTAGGATTAAAGTTATTCTTCAAGAAAGGATTGTATACTTTTCATCATCATCAGATAGGTTAATATGGTCAAAAGGTAAATCTAGCTGCTATATAGTAAAAGAGGGGTATAAAACAATTTCTCAAGTTGGTTCTCAAGCAAGTGTTCAAAGAGCATATAAATTTTGTTGGAATTCAAAAGTCTTGCCAAAAGTTGGTTGTTTTTCATGGTTAGCTATCAAAAACAAAATCCTAACAAGTGATAAGCTTGTAAAATTAAAAATAGTTGAGCCTTTTAAATATGTTCTTTGTGAACAAGAGTTTGAAGATATTAATCACTTATTTTTACTCTGTCCAGTAGCTCAAGTTTGTTGGATGTTTGTAGTAGATAAGATGAATTGGGGCTTCTTCTTTCCCTGATACTATTTGGAAACTATTTTCTAGCTATCTAGAAATTTACAACAGCTCCTTTTTTGCTAGCATTTGGTGTATTATTTTGTCTTTAGTTCTTTGGGCCATTTAGTGGGCTAGAAATAGGTGCATCTTCAAAAAGAAAAGCTCAACATTGATCAGGTATTGCTCTTACTAGAGTGCTCTATTTTTGAAATAGTAAATGGGTAATGTTTAGAAATCAAAATAAATTGGAACACTCTTTACTGATTGGGATTCAAAGATAATGTCATCTTGGCCACTTTTTTTGTTACCTTTTAAAGGGAGCCTTCATCAATCAGGTCAAAAATTAAACAGATCTATTATAACTTAGAAGCCCCCACCACAAGGTATGTTCAAGTTGAACATAGATGAAGTGTCAAAGGGAAATCCAAGTATATCTAGAGCTAGTGTGATTATAAGGGATTACAAAGGGTTAATGTTATGTGCTAAGTCATTCAAGTTGAAAATTGGTTCTAACAATGCAGCTGAGGCTCAAGCGCTTTTGCAAGGATTAAAATTGGCATGCTTAGCCTCAAGCTACCTAAGATCCAAATAGAAAGTGACTCTTTGATTTTGTTAAATGTTTGTCGTGATCATAAGATTGTTAATTGGAAGTTGGGTTATATAGTGAAACAGATTTTGGAAATGCTTGATAAGATAGGTCATTATGAAATTCTCCACACCTATAGAGAAGGCAATATGGTGATAAATATTTTGGCTAATGTAGGATGCGAACAAGCAGAAGATGAAATTACACATGCAGCTATGTTGGGAAAGATGCATCTGAAACTAGAACTATGGTCAAAAGAGGAAAGATAACTAATGTTTTAAGGTTTAGTATTTATCTTCTAAATCATGGACACAAAAGTATATTGGGGTCAAATTGAAGTAAATTTTTTGGTTATCTTATCTGTCAATCGTATTAATACATTTTTAAGGGAAAAGTGTTTATCTATCAGTTGTATTAATACATTTTTTAGGGCAAAGTGTGTCACAAGTTGTGTGATAATGGAAGAGTTGTGTAAGGTAAAGTGTTGTGTTTGGGGTTCTCTCCTGTAAATTTTCTAAGGCTTGTATTTTGATGTGTTGATAAAGCAAATGCCAAGTGTCAAAAAATAGCTAGATGTGATGACTCAAGCAAGTTGGTTGTGATGAATCATGTAGGTCAGGTGTGTTGACTCAAGCCGATAAAGCTACACATGGTGTTAATGCATTAACATATGACAAATAGTGTGGATAAAATAAGTTAACTATGTAGAAACCCAAATTGCATGTGTTAAAAATTGGGACAGCACTAATGGCATCGATCAGGTACATAGGATATCAGCCTATGTCATATTTGCGTAATCTGAGGGAGGTTGTTTATACAAAGAGGTACCATTGTTAGTAATGTCAAGTTCGTGTGAATTCTTTGGTATGCAACTGAGTTTCAGGTGCCTCGAATTAATATGGGTGTAAAATGTGCCATCAAGAGCCCAAATTAAGGCATACAAAATATGCTTCTGAGTATTCTTAAAGGCAGATAAAACTCATGATGCTAGCTTGGAATTCTTTTGTTCTAACATTGTGCGTCTTGCATAGGCTACATGTGTCAATATATATGTGTATACCTTGGAATTCCTACTGCTCTAAGTGTGCAAATCTAACTAAGAAACATGAGTAACAAAATGCCAAGGACACCTCAAGATTAGCCAAAAGAGAGTTATAACGAAAAGGAATGCAAATAAAATGAAGCACAAACACTTTTACCTCCCTTGTTGTTGAAACTTCTTTGATTGGCCCTTGTTTGGATTGGTTGTGTGCTCCTTAGATGATTGTTTGAATGTCTAAATGCAAGATTCAATATGCAAGATGATAAACAAAGATGGTTGAATGATTGAAAAAGGCTTGGACAGCATGTAGTTATGAGAGTGCAAATTGTTGAGAATGCAAAATGACAGCATAAGGGTGCAAGATAGCTAAGTGTTGTGGAAATGCCCCTGAGGAGGGGGTATTTATAGAAGAATTTGAATTCTTTAGAGAATTCAAGGGTCAAGATTGATCCAACAAGGCCAAGATGAAGGGCTATGGTGGGTTGAGAACCCACAAGCCCTCACATCTTGACATGTGGAGGGTGAAGTGGACAAGAGGATATGAGGTGGAGATGAGTTGTCAAAAAGGTACATGAGGTGGAAAAGGACATGCACCTTGGGGGATGAGAGGATTTCCACAAAAAGGGATTTCTTGTCCCCAAGTGGGAGTGAAAGGGACATTTGAGGAATTTTAGAATTCCTCAAAAGTCTACATGGGAAAAGGAAAGGTGGTTGGGGGAATAAATGTGAATTAAAAATTCACATTCATAAGATGATCTAGAGGATAAAAGGTGGGCTCCAAAAAGGTGGGACTTGGTCACATGTGGAGATTGTGACAAGTCCAAGGTTCTAGAAGCCTTGGGAGAATGGAATGTGAATTAAAAATTCACATTTAAAGGAGGGAATCTAGAGCAAATAAATGTGAATTAAAAATTCACATAGGAGAGAGGGTTAACATCAAAAAGGAAAAAAGGAAGAATTGACCAAAAAGAGGTGCTAAATTTAGTTAATGATTTTGGTTAAGGTTGTGCAAATATTGGATTAGGCTAATTAACAGAAGGTTAGAGGCAAGTGGCAAATGTTGGAGGATGTGACAAGGAGAGAGAAAGTGAGGAATTTTAAATTGATTTTTAAATCAAAAAGAGGTAGAATGACTAAATTAAATAAATTAGTCTATTTATTTAATTTAGAGAGGAATAAGGATAAACGATAAAGTATTAATTATTAAATTGAGTACTTTATGGGACAAAGGGTGTAATATTAATTTAATAAATTAATATTAATGTGATAGACGTGAATGCAACAAATTTAATCATATGGAAGTGATTAAATTTAGGTGTCGATATTTTGCCCCTCTTCAAAATATTGTTGAAATAACAATGTTTCGAAGAAAAGTGAATGTCGAGGATGAAGAAAGAAATGAGGATGCCCCAGTGTCTGGTTTGAAATGGAAGGAAGTGGTAGGGTATGCCCCCTCGAGAGGGCGGTTGGGGAAGAAAAAAGGGGCCCCAGACGACGTCTCGATAAAGGGAAATGGAGGGGACCGTTAGATAGAGGGCGAAAAATTAAGCAAGTTTTCCTTTGGAACGGAGTGGATCGGACGTACGGTTTGCGAATGGCGGCCCCGGGAAGTTTGGAATTAGTTGGCGGAATAAAAAGGTAAATAAAAGATAAAAAATACCTTTTTTGGGAGGGAGGGGTTAAAAGGTAATTTGAAAAAATTACCTGGCTCACTTGCACTGTAGCAGCTGAGCGGAAGAGTGGAGAGGAGAGAAAAACGAGGGAGACGATGCCGACAGACAACGACACCGCGATCGTGCACCGGGCGGATGGAGTACGGGCAATGTACCGCGAGGGCACAGGCGGACAACAGGTGAGTTAAAAACAAAAACCCCCCCTGTTGTGATTTACGCAATTTTTTGACGTAAAAAAGAAATTTAAAAATGCGGGTTTTGTCGGGGACGGGAAAAAATAAAATGGGCTGTTAAAAAAATTAAAA